>JAUMHH010168973.1:0-16476 GCA_032359455.1 Chlamys rubida | reverse complement strand
TTTTTATACATTTCACATCTATAAAAATATTGCTCAAACCCCACACAAAACTTTTGAAACTTCTGCCACCTAAATATCCAACCAGCAGGCCCCGAAGCTTTCACCTTCATATCAAATCTTCTGCCCAAAAGGGGAAAACCCACAATGTATTTTTGATTTGGTTCCGTGGTCCATATATCCAAATGGGCGTTAAGGGGCGGTAACTGTATATAGGAAAAACCACAGTGCATTTTGACATGGATCATCAAGTACAGACAACGATTGAAAATTTAAAATGCTCTAACAAAATCCTAGAATAACTAACTCACTCATGCTTGAATACAATATTTTCCAATACAGTTTCCAAGTTGCTAAATTATATATCAATGCTTTTCTTTATATATGTTAACGGTATTTGTACAAACCATATTGTTTATTGTACTACCATCATTCAATTTTCTGTAAATCACAGGGTATTTGTACAAAACATAATGTTATTTGTGATTTCCCAACATTTCTGCTAATTATATAAATTAGATATTTGTACAAATAATAACAACGTTTCTCGTATTCTCAAATTATCTGCGTATTTTAGGCAGTTCTGTACAGTACAGGCTGTAGTACTAGATGATAATAATATCATACGAAACCACTCTGTGTTACAGGTTTCTTTGTACAGCTGATAGTGCTGGCTGTGGTATCAATAGTGATAGCAACAGTTGTCGTAATGTTCCAGTTCGGACTTGGGGGTTGGTTTATTGAAAAGCTACATGCAATATGGTAAGTTCTATTCTGCCTAAACCTATGGAGCATGTCCAATTGTAATATCAACAATCTACTGTATAATTTGAAATGTTCATGGATACTTTCTTTAGTGGTTTGAAACCATTTTTGTTCTTTCGTAATACACGTTTTCATGAATACCCAATACAAACAAACAGCAGTCAAGTTTATTAATCAAATGTGTCGTTTTTATTTTCGTGGTCCATACATGTAGCAACCACAAAAACCACGAATGAACATTTCATGTTGTACAATAGTTATTGGGGGTCATGGTGAAGATTTTATATCACTAAGCATTGTTGAATGTAATATTGCTCATGCATTTATATGATTAAGAACTATTGGGATTTTTTTACATAAACTTCAATTCTGGCTCTATTTTTAGACTTCTGTTCCTGCAAGGGTGGAAAGATGGTGCAGAAAATGCTACTTATGACCGAAACATGATCAAATACTCTTGCTAACGATTGTGTAATGGACATACATATGTTTAAACGTTTGAAAAAAATATGAAATATTTCCTATTTTGTTATTAATGAATATCGGTTTGTAAGACAGACAAAATAAATTGAGGTCCATGATGAATTCATCTTTCAATATTAACACAATTCCTGCCTGTTGCGATATTCTGTGTATTGGCTATACCTATATCTTTCTTCTTTACCTAAATATGGCTAACCTTTTTTTTTCATCTTACATCAGGCCTGTTCTATTGACAACGTTGGTTGTAAACATCGCGCAGCTGTTAATGGCAAGATGCGCATTTTTACAGAAGCGAGGTGAATTTATGGCTTTAAACAACAGGTAAGTTTCATTGCATTGCTTATTTCTATTAAGACAGATCTCGTGACATATTCAAAGCTTTGCAATTAATACATCTGGTACAGTTTTGTAAAGCATTGTAGGCACGAAATGAATTTTGGCGGAAAATGTTACGGTAGATTATGTATTTTCGTTTTAATTTGATTTTGTAAACCGGCCTTTTGCATTTAACAATAATGACTTTGTTTCGCATTTCTTTTAACATCACTGTATAAGGTTACATGCACATAACTGTTGGCATTATTCGTAATTTATGACGAACGCAAATGTTTAGTTTAGTTTGGTATATTGGGGTCCACGTTCCATTAGCATCAAGGTGAGTTAAGTACATGGCTTCATGGATGCCGTTCATGTATGCGTGTGTGATGTACGGATGCATGATTGAGGCGGTATGTTAATGTGTCTGCTTCCTTAGCATTCAGTATAGTGTAACACCAAAAGTATACTAATAAGAGAATGCAAAAGTACTAAAAATTTAAATATCACATAAAATAACAATAAATATCTATAAGCACTGAATAAATAATTGCCATACTGGTATAACTGATTCTATTATCAGAAACAAGGGAGAATACAAATCATTACAATCGAATGCATTGTGACCATTTTTGAATTTCCTTAGATAGTATGGTATTTTTGAATCTGTAAGATATGCGTTTATTCTCGACATTCCTTTTTTAATATACGAGTTATGATAAAAGAGAAATGCAAACAGTAGTTATCACAACATGACATTTGAAAAAGAAATACACGATGCTTTCTTGTCTTAAAGGTACCTGTCTGCTTTGTATTAAGTTCTGTTTTCTTTTTCCATTTCCCTGTAAGGTTTATGTTGTTTTTGATATTTTCATGTTTATTCTTTGAAATGTTTTGTTTTTTATATTTTCAATCAATTATTTGATATAGGAATTAAAAATGTATATATTTTCTATAAAATGCCTATTTGGGCCCAGTTTTTACTTAAAGAGCTCTTCTTTGCCATTTCAGACGTATGTTCTTCATAGTGGTGTATTTCATGTTCTTCTACAATATATTCCTGGGACTGGTTTCTTGCCTGTTGAGGATCCTAAAGGCTATACTAATAGGGGCTTTCTTCCTCCCCCGTCTGGATCACAGCACGTTGCCAAGACGTTTCCAGTGGTTTGATCCAGGTATACACAATATACTATGAAACATACACATTTTTTCTTAACTTATTCAATAGGACTTAAAAAATAATCTGCATTTTAAGTATCTGGAAAATATGTCGTCTACAGGATGTGAAATCGGTACATTTTACACGAGACGTTTTACCAAGATTGTTTTTGAATATCGGTAGCACCTGTCAGGGATGTCTGATCGTTCTAGAAACGTATAGGGGTACTGTGTAATCGCTAATGTTCGTTGGGTGGTTAGTTTTGTTGATTTCGTTGGTTATCTTCATCTACGAATTCATAGGTCAACGAAGTGATAACAAGTTTCAATAAAAATAATTCTTCGTTTGAGTGGAAACTCGTAATTTACAAACTGATATACACACGAAATCGTGTTTCGTCTGGAAACCACAACATTTTGGCCCCAGGAAAATATTTTGTTTCGCAGTAACCAAACATAACACAGATAAATCATTGTAGACACTGATATTGTTTAGATGTAAATCAGATTACCTTAACGATCTCTACTGTCCTCAATGTTGATTGAAGGTAGACAAATCTGTTTATAAATAATGATGATATGCTTTTGTAGGTTTCGCTGCATATTGTGGTTTTATATACGTTGAGAGTGCTCATACGAACCCAGTTGCAATAACTTTCGTCAAAATGCTGAAAATAGAAACACTGACTACAAAGGAATTGGGTGCGGGGACAACTGTTACTAGAACAGGAAGAAAAGTCCAAAAATCACCAGCAGCAGTGAAATATATTCCGATGACTGAAAAAAGTGAGTATAAATCTATTTGTATATATGTGAATCGAAAGCTAGTTTTTCGATGATTACAATTAACCTCACGCGTAGAAATAATGTAAAAACATGATAGACGGAATGTAACTCTTGTTTTTATTTGAAATTATTAAAACAAAAGTGTAATTTATGTTTTTGGAATGAAGCTTACAAATGGGGAAATAATATATGTTCAATGTAGGTATATAGCTTTCATGGGAAACTAATACATTTACATTTTTCGTTATGGACCTTACAACTGGGAAATAATGTATTTACACCTAGATATGCTATAAATACATTAACACTTTTGCTTAGAAATTATAATGAGGAAATAATGCATTCACACTACTGTATGTAGGTTATAATTGGGAATTGATATAAACATGTAAGATATATGTAATTATAGGAAATTGATACATTTATATTAAGTTTAAAAACTATATTGGGGAAATAATGTATGTACGCTTATGTTTGGAGGTTATGAATGGGAATAGACACATTTACAATGACGCTTGGAAACTATTATGGAGATATAGTGCATTTTCACTAATGTTTTGAAGTTATGATGGGGAATTGATACATTTACGTTGAGAACTTTTAACGGGGAAGTAATACAATGTCTCTTATGTATTGATGTTATAATGTTTAAATTTGGAGATTGAAATAGGAAAAGAATGTATTAAGACGTTTTATAATAATAATAATAATAATAATAGACTTTATTTAAATTCGACAACACATTGAGTCAAGTACTCATCTCACATTTGGTCGACATAAATTATACCATATTTACAACGTTTCAGTATTGAATGACATTCCATGCATAATATTAACAGACATAATGATGTTCCTAAATGCAGAACATGGGCAGGATAATACTTCATACATTTGAAAACGTTCACATAGTCAAATACCTATTAAACTTACAATAAAAGCATCTGATTATTGCTTCACGGGCCTCCGTATTCCATATATTAAAAGAATGATGTAGGGTAAAGATAAAAGACGATCAGTGTTGTAAACTGTATGAAAGAACTGAAACTCAGAGTACACATAATAAGATAAATGTCAGATAATATTGAAACAAAATTGATATTGACACTTTTGCAAATTGTCTATCTGAAAATATGTATTTCATTCCTGTGTAGAATTTCATATTTATGAAATGTTTATAGGAGTATTGTAACATTGATATTAAAACGTCGTTATATATGTTTTCTTGTCAAAGGCATAACCATTGTTCAGAAACATTATATAGGGCAGACAGAGTCCAACACAAAGCCAGGGTTTCCGACCTGAACATCTTTCTTTCTACGCTGAGGAAATGCTATGGACGTTATTAAGATTTTTTCGACCTACTAGATTTGATTATTTACAATTATTTGACAGTTGTACATAACATCTTGGATCGTTCTTGACCTACACACTTTCCTTCATTTGCCATGACAAACTATATCTGGTACAATATTTGGTGTATCAGGTCTTCATCCTGAATGGGTTGTTTCTCTATCGATTTTGAAGTGTCTGTTCATTGTCAGCTTGAGTTCAATAGGTACTATTTCTTTTCACCACCCGTATTCTTATGAACTTAGCTATTGTAAAGAATTTTAACCCGAAAACAAAAATTACGAGGGTAAACAACAGGGGAAATAGCGTATAAATAATTGTTGTAACGATATTTTTTGGTATCATTGCAAAGGAAACAAAGTCATAAAATTTACATTGTGGTATAATTCTGATACATTTTACTAACTTACTGTTCCTTTCTACCTCATTGACCTTTGTGTGATGTATTTCCAGCTGTTCCGGCAGTTGACAATATGACCGCCCAACGCAAGTCCAGACAAGCTTTGTTTCGGTGGCAAGTAGCCTACACACTGATCCGGAACCCAGAGCTGCTGGTGCGTAGGAAGTTTGATATTTTGAAAAGTCTGGAGCTGCTCGGAGAGTTAAACAAAGCAATGAGCAAAGAAGATATGGTATAACAAATCATGACTAATTTGTTTATGTTTAAGATCAGCATTAAATGGTAATTGTGAAACACATAATTACCACATTTCAAAGTAGTTTATGTATACATGCTTTGATAGGTGTATTATGTCCCTAAGTATGAACTTGATTAATACACAAAGTTTATACACAAATCATTTACTTTGCTATATATTTAATCGACACAATTTTTTCCAAAGAATATTTACATTATGATATTATGCCCGCGAACCATTGTTCGCTGCATTGATCCTTTTTATAAGTATTTTTAAGATAGTTTTCATATGATTTTACTCATTTACATGTTCACAGTATTTGTACGACATCTAATTTTCTCTCTGTTTTGTGCCAATGCTTGTCCATATTTAAACTGACATCTAATCCTCCTCTTTTAACCTCCCTATCATAATATTCATGTTTTTGGCCATATCAACAGATGGTGAACTGTTCAAATCGACCTTCATCTGTTTTCCGTGGTCCGTCCGTCGTCCGTCCTTAAACAATTCTTGTTATCGTTTTTTCTAAGAAAGGACAGGTGCGATCTTTCTCAAATCTATATAGAAGTACATGTACCCCTAAGTCTTTAGTTGTGCACCTTTAATTTTGACACTGATCAGATAAAACAACTGGACGTCAGGCGGCCATCTTTGATTTTGACAGTTAATGTTTGTATTTCTCAGAAAGTACTTGAGGCTCACTCTCCAATTAAATATGCAAATTCCCTCTGGTATGTTGACTTTTGAGATTGATCGGGTAAACTAAATAGCCGACAGGCGGTCATCATGGATTTTGACGGTGAACGTTTTCTACCGCTCTTTCTCAGAAAGAACTTAGAGAATCATAATCAAATTTTATATGTAGGTTCCCTTTAGTCTCTAGTTGTGCATGTTTACCTTTGTTCCTGATCGGATACAAAAATGGCCGACAACCTACCATCTTTGATTTTGACAAAAAAACGTTTGTTATTGCTATTTCTCAGCACGTACTGGAGGAATCTTTTTTAAATTTGATTTATAGGTTCCTTTTGGTCTCTAGTTGTGCATGCTTATTTTTTCAATCTGAAAACAATAATAACAAAATGCCCAACAGGCGGCTATTTTCGATTTTGACAGTAAAGATATAATACATTGTATTCTCAAATTCATCATACAGATTTCCCTTGAAAATGTAGTGTTCACATTTTTGCTTATTTTACGAAAGTAACTTTTTAATATGACCATCAATCATGAACGATTCTCGCAACTCGCTTTCCTGACCTGTGATTCTATAATATATAAAGACGGGTTTATTCATACGAGTAAAATTAACCAGAGTTTGTAGTTCAGTATTAATATTGTATATATGGTATACAAATCATATGTTACAATTTAAGTCGAGTGCTAAAATCAAAAGGTTATATTACGAATTCTTAGAGGTATGGTAAAGTTGTACCATGTCAGTTATATGATACTGTTTAAATTATGAGCTGTACTTAAAACTGTATGCTTAGATTGATTTGGTATGATGAAAATGAATAAGTATGATACAAAATTGGAAACTACCATACATGATGACAACTACTGTACATGTATGTTACATATGAATCGGTATGTTGTTTTGTAGTTTGAATGGTTATGCGTGTGATTCGTATTATGTTATCAGTCTAGAACGGTTGGTAAATTATTACCTCTTCAAAGAAGTTTGGGGACTTATTGCCTTTGCTGCTTTTATTTTTGTGTATTCTTTCACCATTCGTATTCTCATCTTTTCCCAATTTCCTTAATATTTCTTCTACCAATGTTTCCGTGACGTTTCCTAGGAGACTACTTACCAAATACTATTATTGGTGATCATTTGTAGATGTGGGTACCTTTCTATGTCTAACTTTGCTCATACCTAGAATGTAAGTCTATTTTGGAATAGCATGCACTCTCTGCAATGTATAGTTCCGATTAAAAGATTTGTTTTAATTCAGTAAACTTTAAATAATTGACTAGGATTTTTCTACATATCATTTACTGAAGGAATGCGTTTCGTATGTCTTCTTTTTTATCTGACAATCTGACAGGTAATTTATCCAACGTGGTGCGTGAGGTGAACACAGTTCTGATTTGTTTGTGCTGGTTCATTTCGTCTTCCATGTCGTTTCATTGTCATTTTAACCGATTTATAATTTGTATTTTGACGTTGCGTGTTGAAGTAATATTACAGCTTGTTCTTGGGTGTTGACGAGGACTTTGTATTTTGATTTTAGATTCTTTTTATTGGAGTAAACCGTTAGCATTATTATATTAGTTATTAATATTAAATGAAACTGACACTGGCAAATGTCTTTTTTGTATTTTATTTACAGGTATAGTATGTACTGTGTATTTAGTTAAACAACACCTTAAATATGTAACTACACTTTCAAAAGTTTAAAGTTACGCAAAACCAGCATTTTCGAGAATGCCATATGATCAAGGTCACATTAGCTCGATTACATTAGATTGTGTAGTAATAATCATGTACAATTAGGTGCGGAAAGCACACGATAACTGTTTTACAGTAATTAACATATTATGACATATCCTTGTGTAATGACGTGCGTTAAGTACATTTTAATGTAATACTGTGATATGTGATGTAAACAACATTTACAACGAGAAACAATTAATAATGTGTTTTATCAATATTTCAGAATGGAAATTAAATGGTAATTACTTAAATATACATTGCATTACAATGATATTATCATTATAATTTTTGTATGATATGTGCCTTTTACATAGTACATTTTGTATGTCAACTGTTTAAAGTATTTGGTACCGCCTTATTTGTATCACTATTTATTTGACGTGTCTAATTGGTATTAGCAGGATACATCGAATGTTTTATAATTTTGATTTTCAAAACGGTGATGAAAATGTGTTTTTTACGATATTTTGGATTCACATTTTCACACTCAACTGAACGAACTGAACTGACCTCCATACTGGCGAGACCATTCCAAAAGTCATAAATATCAAATAGATCTGTTTTAATACATTTTTACACTTTCCTCGGTTCAATCTCAATTTCAATAAATTTTATTGTCAAAGGACAAATGGATTGGGCAGTAGGCATAGCCTATTTAAGCCCTCTCCAAACATAGTAACAAACAGTGGTACAAGCATATACATAGACATTAGAACACATACAAACACATATAAACAAGTTGGTATTATCAAATTAATAATCAAATTAGGGGAAACAACTAATAATCCTCATTTTTATTATAATTTAATCTAATGGTTTAAATTCTAACCTTTTGTTTTTATACCGAAAAGACATATAAAATATGTATACATATTATGAAGAGAAAAGAAAAATAATTTGTTGGAACATTTGATGGGATTAAATTACCGCACCCAACAGATGCATATACCTCATTCTACTGCCTGGAGGAGGACATTTATGTGAGACAGGAGGAGGGTATATAACTGGGGATGTTTCTGCTGATTTACATCTACAAAGCGCTCTTCACTAAGTTAGGGTTAGCTGACAAGGGAAGTAACCCTTCCACTCAGGTCGACATTTGGAGATATACCCGGATGTCGGTGAATTTGTCAAATTGGAAATGTACTTTTTATATTCTCGGTGACATAAGATAATACTCTTTACAAATAAACATTTTCAGTGATACCTGTGTAGTGTAATATCAATTATAAAATTATTTTGTATTCAGGGCATTTTAAAATTTAAGTAAACTTCTTACTTTTTTAAATATTAGCGCCTATGGTAACATTTATAATTGTTATACTTCAAGAATGAACATAATTTCATTGCTACTTATATAAATATTGTGTGAGTTGATATTGGTTGTGGTTATATTTGTGACAATTAAGCTACACTGAAAAGGACTAAAGAATATTAGGATTACGCAGAATTTGCTCCTAGACTTGAGTTCCTGTAGAAAATTGTGCCATGCTCTCGTGAAATTCGTGAATGTAAATCGCTTCAATGATAATCTTCTTTTTAACATAAAATAAAGATTTTGACCTGTTCACATATTTTGTTATATTTAATCATGCTAATTCGGGATAAATGCTTAGGCGTGTGTCCCGGAACATCCAGATCACGAACTATGGACAAAGATCTAGCACCTGAAAATTGTTTTGCTTTAGAAACAGTCCTGCAAAAGTGGTTTGTGTGCGATATCGAGCAATCTGGTAAGAAAAATGTACATTGTTCGCTCATTGTAATCAGGGACAATGATAGGTCTCAATATTTCATAAAGATAACGTTCCGATTTCAATCGCTCATTACGACCTCAACAAATGACATTAATATTGTTCAGTACTTTAAAGCAATTCTCGAGTTCGCCCCACACATGGAACTTTTTTTCCATTAATTGATGCATAAACTATATCAAATATATTATAAGTAATAGTAAAACTTAATCCTAAACCGTCATCGTTTATGACGTCATACTATCTGCTTCAAGTAAACAGTCTGGAGAATCTCTTGATGAGATGAAAGCTCAAAAGACGTATTGTTAAAAAAATTCTTTTTGTATGATTTATATTTATATATGATATAATTATCACAAGCATCCAGTCAACATGTCTCCTCAAAGACAACAACTTATACATGTATCCCTCATGCAAATACTAGTATATATATGTTGTGTTAAGCATATTAACATATGTTGTTATCTGGTCCCGAATAATCATCTGTTATACAACGATAGTCAAATGAAATATGGGGGGAAATGTATGAAAATAATGCTTTTTAAACAATCAACGTGAATACATGTATGTCTCCAAGTCTCGGATTTTTCAATACTATTTCTATAATAAACTGGAATATGAGCACTAACTGTTGTTTATTTATGTATTTTAATGTTAAATTTTCTTGATTTAAGAAAAAAGGTATTTGATATGTAATTTAAAATGTTTCTGCAAATTAAACAGAGATTATAAACATAAAATTATTTGACAAAAAAATATCAGAACAAAACAGAGCGTACCAAAGTGTCACAAAAACCATAATTCAAACTCAAAATCGATAGAACTGGGGCAAAATATGACTAAAGTAATGATTTACATGGCTAACCTTACAAAAGTACAAGAAGAATACGATCATGTGTTAAGGAAGCGTAAACGTCTTCTGCTTCATCAATGACACCCTCCGTGTAACTCTAAGTCGAATACAAGTAAGTCACGTCCTCACATCGATAAGTCGGGTAGTGACAACAAAACTACAAGGTACTATAATGATCACTAACATCGACCTTCATTCCACACAAAGAAATAACAGATTTCCCTGTGGGATCCTAATAGCGACCGTAAATCCTGTCCATAATTCTCGTCAACCTGCATCTTTGAAAACTTTCTGTGTTAGTTTGTCCGTCAGCATTCGACATATATCACGGAAGTCATGATATTCGGAACAAACTCCTAAGTGAATAATCAACTGCGAGATGGAACCAAAGTAAGTTGGAGAATATCAGGGATGTTGCACTCAAAAATATGGGAGATTTCACAATCAGAAAGTCGGAATCTTCCGGTTTATCGTACAGTGCAGTATATTAGTACGACGTCCCTTGTGGTCATGTTGTATGTAAAGATAGAGACAAGCGGCTGAAGTTGAAGAGTCGGTGGGGTTCTTGATTTCAGGCTCAAATTACATTAATGACAGCTTAATGACAAAAGCAAACGTTTGGATTGTATCCTTAGTAAAATACGGGTCAGGTTCATTTCATTATCATTGTTCAAATTATAGTCTTTCTATCTCTGATTCTAGATGTAGTATTGCTTCAGATCTTTTGACCGTGATTGCCGTTCTAAGTGCTAGGTCTTAGAGATTAAGGAAAAAATGTCTTTTCGGAGATAAAGTTATGCTTCTGTACCTGGTCTACAGCGTGTGAATAGTTTGAATAGCTTTCAACTACAATGCTATCGACTGTCACTGACAAATGAGCACAGCTGATATCTAAGGTTGTAACGTTGGGACCAAACACCCGAAAGGTCGAACGGAAATATGTAGTGTTTTTCATCTTTTTACATACTACTAACTTATGTAATTGTTCCATTCATAAAATGTCACATCTTGTTGACAATGTATAAACATAATTCTCTCTTATTATTTTATATTGAACTGTAAACTTATAGATATACGTATAAATATATAGTTATATTGCCCAGTAAGGTTGTACGCTGTATGAGGTATGACAAATAGGGTTTAGGTAACAAAGCTATGGTAATTGTAATGATATAACTAAAATCACAAATTACTAATGGTTAAGGTTGGTTAGGAAGGCTGTTCTATAATTCTGTTACAGCCTTGTACAAATTTCAGTTTCAATAAATTACGTCGATATTTTGAACAGCAAGTAAGAGACCACATAATGACACTTGTTACCGTTGTTGAAACGTATAGTAGGGACACGTAACTAGAAATACACTAGATTTCTATTCCACATGGGGCTTACATAAGTAGAATAGAATACAAGAGTTCGTTTCAGAACGGGCGTTATGTGCCCTTATCCTGGGGTAACAATACAGCAAGATTTATGCTCCACTTTTTGCAGATGTTTTGACAAAGTGTAAACATTTCCATTCATTATAGCACCATAAGCACCCTTAGATATCACGAACAAATGATCCAATAAGTGTATACCACGTAATCAAACAAAAGAGTAATTCGCCGAAAGATCGAGAAGAATAAGACCGGGTAATACTAAGTGTAAGCGCCTTCTGCTTCATTGACGACTGCAGATTTATATATAAACCTGACATAATATCAAGTTAGATATTTTGGAAATGCGTAACAAACAAAAAACAATGTCAAAAGTAAACAAATAGCTGTTATCTTATTACATCGGTTTCACTTGACTGTATAGAGTTTATGGCCGTAGTTTGTAAACGATGACTCAATGCATTCAATTGTGTGAGATTTGTCAGTTTGGTGGTAAATTGGTAGCGTCAATACTACTTTTGATAACTATTAGCTATTCTTTGCATATTCTTTGTGGCATTATTGTGTGGTAGGATTCGATTTGTTTATGAAAACATCTTATCATAATTATCTCTAATTGTGTGTTTTTGATTTCAGCGATGCGTAGTTATTAAGCACACAAAATCAGAACATGTCAGGTTAAATCGAGGTTGATGACGTAGTTAGTGCACTCCTGCATTACATTACATTATACATGTGTAACTATCTCATTGCATGCAGGGGGATTCCTGACCTGTTTCTACAATGTAATCAACAAATTGTTCAGCTATCGTTATTCACAGTTTACATCCCATGGAATGTTGTCTGTCACTTCGTCTTCTCCTTCTCCCTTTTAATATTTTGTCTACATAGTGTGAGATAAATCAATCAATGCTGTAATGAGAAAATTGTTCGAACGACAAAGGTGTGATATCTTATAAATTATAAGTACAAGATCCTTATTGAGGTAGGAATTGCCCCCTCCCCTTCTCACACACACAATAGCACCTGCACGCTACCATCCCGGTAATAGTAATAGGGATTGATAGAATTTGATAGAACTTGATTCATATCAACAGCAAATATATAAAATGTGATTTATTGTATGCTATATACCCGAATAGGATTGTTCCACGATATGGTATATATATAAAAACCATTCATTCAGGTGAAGGTGAAATATTGGACTGTCGATTAAGATGGCTTCCAGCAAAGGTAATATAATCAGGTATGCCATAAACGAAAGTTTCTCATGACAGGGTAACCATTGGTTCGAACACGTGGATAAGGCTGTAGTTTTACTACTGTTCTCAAGATATTCACGACTTCTGCTTGAGAATTCTCATACTGACTACCCATGATAATGAATTTACCATGCCCGGTTAGGACAACCCAGTTCTTAACCTCGGCTATATAAAGAATGTATTAGAGGAGACTAGAGTGTCAGCGTTCATACACAAAAACTGCACTTGTCTGGCCACCCAGTAAAACAAAACGGTAGAGCGCGTCGTCTTATTACTAACGGTAGAGGAGATTGAACAAATGTCCTAAACATTTTTAAATTCCTGTTGGAGAGTGACTGAGGTCATTTACCCTGCTATTAATCCTGTGCAGTTCCGGTTTAGCGTGACCTTTTAAACTGCGCTGTGTTAGCTAAACAACACATGTACTAACGTGCGACAGCTGTGATAGACGTGTGCTGATAAATCCATATACGTGACTTTTTCCTCTATATTTACTACTGATGAACAACGAGAATGGACTGCGCATTGAGAGGTGAGTGACCATTACAATGGTTTGGTTTATGTTGATAAGGTTTATGTTCCCTCATATTTACATACAGGATCTTCCTTTTCATTGTATGTATTATTTTCCGAAAATGTCTGTCGTATACAATCAATAGAGTTGAATTAGTGGGGAACACGAAAGGGACAGTTTGTCAGATTGATGTAGGAAATGGATAAAAGATAGAAAGAGATATTTATAAAAGTACATTAAAAAGGAGAAGACACGGAATTACAGACGAGTAAGTAAGAAATTTGTCATTAACCAGATAGACATATAGCTTACAATATTGATGTATTTAAATTACGGGAGAGAGAGTTAAAGAGCGGAGTGAAAAGAGGAGATCAAGAGAGGAGATATTTTACAGTATTGATTGCTTTACTTCATACTACGTAGACAAAGGTTGATTATCAATTTCAAAGATAGACAGAAAGTCAAGACATAGATAGAAGAACAAAAACAAATACATATAAGGAGAGAAGGAGAAGACAGATAGACAGACAACGATTTAGAATAAAACAATGTGGCAGACAAACATTGCATAAGATGTGGATAGGGGATAACGAAAGCAAAACAACTTGTAGATTTCATTGTAGAAAACAGGTCAGGAATCTCCGAGCATGCGATGAGATAGTTACACATGTACAGATCATGTTTTTCAGGAGTGCACTAACTACGTCATCAACCTAGATTTTATCTGACCTCTTCTTTTTTGAGTGGTTATTAACTACGATCCGCTTAAATTAAAGACACAAATCCAATCATAACTACAATAAGAATGTATTAAAAAAATATCAAATCTTAAATAACAATAATGACATATGTATGTCAACAATAACAGATACATATAACATTAGACATAGTTTATTTGACGATGCCAATTTCTCGCGAAGCTGACAAATATCGCACGATTTTGCTATGAGTCACTGCTTACAAACTACGGCCAGATACTTTATACATGCTAGTGTAGCCGATGTAATAAAGAGGACAGATATGTGTTTCCTTTTGATATGGATTTTTCGGTGACATATTTCCAAAGCATTTAAATTGATATTATGCCAGCTTTATATTTCATGTTATTTTTATGAAGTTGTTGAAAAAACAGAAAATATTTCCTCTGTGAACTTTTTTAAATGATTTCAAGGGACGCAACTCCGTCCAATATGAAATGAAGGTGTCTTTCAAACTGTTTTTAATGACTGCTGCGAAAAATGTTTCCACTTTCTGAAATGACTGATTTATTTATTTATCTATTTATTTATTTATTTATTTATTCATTAAATGAAAGAAGCAACTAGCAGAATGAAGGACTCTTATTTCTCAATTCCGAGAGTAGTGCAATAAGCACATCATATCAATTCTACCCTCATAGGTATCCTCGAAGCATAGGGAGCTCAATTACAGGGGAGCATTGTATTAGTTGCCCAAACCCATTATGCAGTTTAAAAAGCTGGCATGTTTTTTAATTCTACATCTTCATACTTATATGACTTATATAATAAAGTATTTCAAAAGTTATCGAAAAGCAGATCAAATGTGAATATAAATGTTATTCATATGATTGCTAATTATTAACATATACAAATAACAGATTATATTTTCAGTAATTGCTTATACTTGCACTCATAAGAAAATTGATATACTTGCACATCGTTCAGTTTACACTGCGGGATATAATCGCAACCACTAACGCACACGGGCTGTATAATGCTAGATTATTCATGGCTTGTTTACTTTCTTATATTCTCTCATGAACATAACAACGAAATTATTTAGAAAAAAATATTGTTGTCAAGATAAAGGTAATTTTTCTACTGTCTATGATAATGCTGTTTGATGTTTAGTAACCACAAGTATGTCCTAGTCCTTCAAACGTGATATTTTACCCCGACAAATGAAACAATTATGCAGTAAGGAAGAGATCCAGAGGATATATCCGTTTGCTCAACAGCAAGGGGTGTACAAGTTACAGAAACGTTGAGCTGTTAGGTGATATCCGGATTTCATGAAATGCATTTGCACCCTATATCATTTAATGCATCAGGCATTGAGTTGCCTGATGACTTGAATAAAGTTAAGAGTTTGCTATAGGCGATTGCTACACAGCTATGTTAAAACATTTAGGTACCCTGCAAAGCACTGTTTACTATATTAACACATGTAACACAGATACCATATACATGTAAATGTAATTTTCTCCTTTCTGTTGTTTCTATTTTATGTATTATTTACACGACAAACGACTGTAATCCTCTCTAGCTGAAAGGCATACTAATAACTGTCACGCCACATTTAAATTACATATATGTTGTTAGATTTTTATAAAAGGCAGCTAAGCAATTAGCTTAATTTATGCTCGTAACGTCATAACAAGTTTTTAGGATTTACTGTTATTTTAATTAAAATTTTGGAGCATGAATTGTAGGCACAATGAACGGTTCAATGATTGGCTGCCGATGACAGCGTCAGGGTTTCTGAGGCTGGTCATTGAGTGGCCAAGGGGTCAGAGGTGACGCTATCTCACTCTGGGACATATCCCCGCATCAGGCAGCCACTGTATTTGAACGCTCATCAAGCTCTCAGGATAATTAATTTTTAAACCCACCTCTTCCCACCCTTTCCGTCGTCCATATTTTGTTTCTTTATTTAAAAGGAGATAGGTTGTATAGATGTAGTGTGAAACATTGTCCAAGATTACTATGTACTGTGTATCATTAGATGTATATAATTTGTAACCTGACAGGTTGTTGCTAGTTT
>JAUMHH010168962.1:0-16345 GCA_032359455.1 Chlamys rubida | reverse complement strand
ATTCTCTAGTCCTGATTTAACTGTCACTAGGGACGGCCTACCACAGCCAAGATGTAATGGTCTCAGACATACACAGAAGTTATTCTCTAGTCCTGATTTAACTGTCACTAGGGACGGCCTACCACAGCCAAGATGTAATGGTCTCAGACATACACAGACGTTATTCTCTAGTCCTGATTTAACTGTCACTAGGGACGGCCTACCATAGCTAAAATGTTATGGTCTCAGTCATACACAGACGTTATTCTCTAGTCCTGATTTAACTGTCACTAGGGACTGTCTACCACAGCCAAGATGTAATGGTCTCAGAGGTCTCTCTAGGTATACAGAATAAAATTATAACGCACTTCTTCTCAAAACTCACAGGATCATTTTCATTACTTCACCTGTAACTGTTTAAGCTTACAAATGCACAACATGCAATCAATTGTAATTTGTTCGGAAAACTGATCACAAAACTGTTCGATACAATTTTCCCGCTGCCCATTGCATAGGCTAAATGGCTATACGCCAGATTGTATTACCAGATAAGGAAAGGTTGATCTCCTAAACAAAGAACTGTAGTCGAAACCTGATAGTTCGGATCGGTGAGCATTTGCTGTTATGTCTCTCGTCAAACTTGAGACAATGTAGTAGTCACCCACTAAAGGTCTAAGAACTATTAATCATATCTTTAGTCATAGTAGATATTAAAATCAAATTGATGAATTTTCTTGAAGATGTAATTAAGCTTCTCTGGAAAAAAAAGAAAAAAACACCTAAATAACTTAAATATATCATGATCATTATTGTTATTTTTTATTTATTTTCTTAAATTTAAAGGTCGACATAGCGATAACACATTGGAAAAATAGAGTTTGTAGCAATATTGTTGTCGTGTAAGGTGTTATGCCGTGGCTGTTACGGCTGGGTGGGTGAAGAGGTAAAATGATCCCGCGTTGTGGTTCATAAACTGCAATATGTACAGCGTTTTACACTTCCTGGTTAGTTAGTGACAACATACGTAGACAGGTAACAATCATGGCTACCAGGAGGGTTTTAATCTGTCGGGGAGTTTGTTTGTTCCTGTTCTGTGTACATTCATTACAATGTGAGGGTAAGTAAATCGATTACATCGATAAACACGTTAAGATATCAATGGGTCAGATCTTATAGTTTTAATACAGTTTTTAAAACGTGTAGTTAAGGCGAAGTCTTTAGGAAATAACATTGCTATTTATATATACTTATATATATATGGGATAAGGAAGTAATTCTTATTGTGTATACAGTTTGATGTCGATATTTCGGAGCAATCTGCGCCTTTCATTCATTCAGAAAAAAAAACACAAAATAATTACAATACTAGAAATGTAATATGATATAGCTGATAAAGCCGAAGGGAGAATTTACACTGATCGCAAAGTTGACCACTGATAGTGTGTGTGTGCGAACAACGACAGAGATTAAAAATGCTGCAGCTGGAAAAATGACACGACGGTTCGTCCCAAGATGATAATTGGGAAATGGTAGAGAAACTCCCGATAAAGTAGCGGATTTCACCAAAAACAAAGTGACAACATCATACTGTCTACACTATTAATAAATTCGCATTCTACATTCTGTTATTTGGGAAGTTACCGTTGATATTACTTCTTTGACCTATATATATATGTGTGTGTGTGTGTGTGTTTGCGTGTGTGTGAGGGTGTGTGTGTGTGTGTGTGTGTGATATACAACTGCCAGTATGCCAGGACCAGGGTCAAATCTACATCCTCTTAAAACTGCTTAAACACTAATCTAATTTCAGACAGCATTCACAAGTCAGACCACTTTGTATGTAAGTCATGTGACCGCATTATTTGTGCAAACGGTGTATAACAATGTAACAACTTAGTAATAACTGATTAGTTTGCAGATATAATCCAGTTTTGATCATGGTTGCCTGTATGGACTTCAATCGGTTACGGGCGGGTGGTGGGGACATGAGTCGGATGGCTCTTGGAAATAAAGAAAATAAACTGAAACTGGGGACATAAGTGTATAGGTTGCTTTAGGCCTAAAAAGACATTTAAAAAAAGTAATTCAATAAGTATTAATCATAGATAAGCAATAATCATGGATAAGCATTAATCATAATAATTTTTTCCTGCCAAAGTTATTGAAGATGGCTGCCATTTTTCAAAATGTCGTAATTTTGAATAATTTTGGCGGGAAAAAAGTACACCATATTAACATGTCATCTCTCACCAGCTATTCCAACAGGTTTTTATTTCAAATATATATAACACACCAAATACTTTCTTTATTGAAGTTGTATGGATAGGTGAGATAATCTTTACGTAAAATACAAACAGGGGATATAGTTTATGCAAACAGTTAAATTTGAATAAAATGCACATTTGCTTTTCATGTCATCTTATTTCAAAATTATTTTCTTCAGAGGGAGATTTCTCTCCCTTAAAGGATATGAATTTCTTGAAAGGGATATTTTTTTTCAAAGCACGAGTTGCAAATATATAAAAAAAACACTGTAGAATTCAATTAAAACAATGAGATTGGATTATTCGTGCAGTGCATGCGTACAGTGTTCTCCACTCAAACGTTCCCGGCGCATATCAATATATCAATTTCGACCATCAAATTAGGACGGCTAGCAATAGTATTGCAGCTCTGTACTAAACTGTCCTTCTAGGATATACTGACCCTCACACAGAATTGGTTCTTTCTCCTGTGAGGACTTTGACGTATTCCTTGACACTTTCATTGCTTAGAGACAAGTAACCAAAATACCTCGACAAAATATCAAACTTCTTATGATTTTTTTTGTAGAAAACTCCTCTTTTGAAAAGACTGCTATGCAGAGCAGTCTGTATGGAAATTCATATAATTGGACCGCAGATAAAGCTGTTGACGGTTGTGTAAATCAACTCATGTGGGAACATTGTTGTTCACACACAGCATTGAATCAAAACAAAGCCTGGTGGCAGGTGGATCTAGGAAAACCCAGTACCATCAGTTACATCACAATATACAACCGGGGTAAGTCGATAGCATAACAACATAATATAAAACACACCGTCAGCAGACTATCAGTAATCATAATTCGAATGTCCAGAAGCGCGAATCTGTGTTTCTAAAAGAGCAAAGGCAGTAAGGATGAAGGGATTCTTGTTCTATATACGTTTAAATCAATATTTAATAAAGCTATTATAAAATTTACAACACAAGTACTCAATATCGTGTATAAGATTAGTGTTTACCTACATCACATGCAGTAAAACGAAAGAATGTAACAAATAGACAAACGAGAATCTTTTAATTATTAGTTTCACTGAATAGCACTCAGAATGTTCCATTGAGCTTTTCAAAACTTTTAGTCCTTCAGTTGAATGTTAGAAAAACTTGTTCCGGTTATGGCTTATACATCTGTATATAGGATTGTAAACAAAAATAATACTATTGGTGTTAAGTTTTATTCAGCTACACATTGCTATACTTATTTCTGATCTATCTTTCAATTAGTTTAAACCCCAATCAAGTTATTTTAGCTAATAGTTAAACTACTTGTACAATACTGCAAACTTGGAATGCAATAAGATGATAAGCAACAATAGAAATGTTTTGTTTTATCGAAAAAAATTCGTCTTTAATCTCGTCATCGAAGTGTACGTGAGTTGATCTTTGAGGTATTTGCTTTGCTTTTGAAGTGTTTTGATAGTTTTGATAAGTTATGGTAGGTGTATATTTTTATTATATCAATGTGATGCACCAGGCTCATATTGTTTAAATTAAATGCTACCACGTTTACAATGTAACGACACTTTTCATTGGTTAATAACCATGTGTGATTGTACGATAGACCATGCACGTGTATTAATTATTTCACAACAGACCAACTCTCTGTCGCAAATGTAAACAAGTGAGCCACGGGACTGGTTTGCTTTTTCAAATGAGGGTACATGCATTTATTTTAGTATGTATTTGCAGTTTTGCTCGCGGACAAACAAAGTCGTTTCTGTTTAACATCTAGAACATGTCAAGTTCACGATCAGAATATTCCGCCGAACTTTCCGCGAAAATATTAGCGATAGTGTTTGTTAATCTATTAAATGCTGATTCAGAGTTCATGTGTTTACGAGCAATGATGGAAATACATATCTGATGTCTGTCGTCTATCGACCGAATGGCGCCAACGGAAAATGAAAAATACTTACCAAATAATTCTAGGCTAAACCTACTAAATAGGACAACATCCCACATCGTCAGAAATGATGAAAACGCGCAGCTTGTTGTGAAATGAAGACATATATAGGTATCACATGATAAATGTTAGCGCGCACAAAAGAACAGCATAATTTAAATAATTATATTATCTCGGTCACCTTGCTTATCATAGACGTATTGAAACTAAGGTAGGCACGACAAAAACTTTCATTACATTTTACTTGATAGAATAGTCAGAATCAACATATGTTTGTATATTTTTGTGGAAACTTCAACTTGGGATTCGAAAATGATGGAATAATAATCAGCTCGTGCCACAAGCGGCCATCGTTAATTATTTGTTTCCGTCATATTCTCACCCTCGTCAACGTTGATTATTTCCTTAAATATGGAAAAGTTAAGACTACTGTACAGTATCTTCGTGGTAACGTTCCTCAAGTCCTCGGCGTTAATTACTTCTTGCAAGTGATCGAAAAATGTACACACTTACATTCATTCAAGCTCGAAGTATTAACTACCAGTCATCATTATTATCCATAAATGGTCAGCGTTAACTACAACATTAACATCCCGATGTCCCTTAATTTAGTCCTCCACTACTTATGACTCTAACGAACAATACCTACACAATAATATTGTTATAATTCCAAATTAAACTTTGTACCGGTTACAACTTCTGAGATTTGTTAACAGTAGCACATTAGACACAAAAAGCCTATATTGTTAATATTAGAATGTAATACTTTTCCGAATCCCCATTTTCAATAAGCCATTGTCGTTCGAGTTGTGTCCCATTACATAAACTAAACTGACCGTGAACAACTTTGTTAGATTTACTGTTTATCATTTGTTATTGTTATTAACTTTGTCTCATTGTTTATTTTTTTAAGGATTCGAATTTTTGAAAATAAATAAGTTTGAACGACAGTAGACAACTTTTATAACAGTGACACGTTGCTTCTATCGTCTGATGTATCGACGATATCAATCTGACAAAGTTCAAACTGACAAGGTCTCGTATCGGTCTGCATACAGCGATGAAGAGTTGCGATATAGGGAATTAATGAACAGAAGTGGATCGGCTTACACTCATATTTACGAATTTCCACGAAGATGACGAACTCCTGCGTGACAACACTAGGCAAACGCCGCACATAGCAAGGCCAAGTCTACCAACAACCAAACCCCGAGGGATGGGTGATAGTAATAAAGGAAGGTTCCTACCACGACCTCCAAATGAAAGTTCTTTCATATCATATATCCGTGAATGATCCATGAATAAAAACACGTGACGAGTCTATCTAATGCATTTTCCGTCACAATAAACACGGCTTTGTCAACAAGCCTTTCTGTACTCCCTAATCATCCCTCAAGTTCATATACTCTCCTTCTACAGATTCATCTAAGTTATAGCTCCTTCGAAAATTAAACCACTGCTTCTTCCATGTTTTCTTAACAAGGTCGCTCAAGCCAAATTAGGCGGTCGTTGGTACAGTTTCACTTGAATGAGTTTATACTTGCATGAACATTGGAAAAGTCCAGATTCAATCCCTTTTTGACTTGTTTTATATAGATGAAGGCATTTCCAAGTACCCTGGCAGATTTGCAGGTTATCAACTGTATTTGTCCAACACCTCTGACTGGTCAAAAGAAGTTCTCTGTTACGAAGACAAGAGTAATAATTGGACTGAAGTAGAGACGTTTGTTACCCATCGGTGCCCGTATGTAGCCGAATTTGTGACCATCTACAACTATAGAAATGATCCGAAGCGACATGACTGGTATGATGATAACGCGTTTATGGAGCTTTGTGAAGTACAAGTGTTTGGTAAGTAGAGTTTTCAGTAACGCTGGCATTTGAACGCCATGTCTAATTATGACAACTTCATTTTCGCCTTTTAGAATTAAAGGATGTTTGTGAACCGAGTATAGCAGATGTGCGAATTTACCGAAGTTGGAAACACATGGGTTATATGAGAACACTTTAACGATGTCGATAGTGTGGAAAAACATGAGTCGAATTTATTTCGCAACCGACTCATTTTCAAGACATTCATCCCATTGGAAAAATAACAAGGAGTGAACTGTCCAATATTTATTCATATTATATATCATAAAAATAATATATACGTATAAGACACAGTACAATGACGGCAGACAGTTTATCTAAAACCTTCACATCAACATACACTTGTGTATATAGTACACTTTTTGACTCGTGCCCTGTTCGGGCCATGTATACATACTCAATAAACATGTCTCCTTGTAACAACCTGTTTACCATTTTTTAATTTATCAAAACCCATTATTTTATTTTGTCTTGTAGGCTGCCCAATACGAACATACGGAAATGGTAATTGTAACCAAACTTGCTCGGATAACTGTTACGGGGGCAACTGCGACGCTTCAACTGGTTCATGCTTTTGTAAGTTTAAGTGGATATTTTATGTAATATTTCTTTACCATTGATAGATGTAGCCATATGTTGTGAAGGACACGCTTCCTTCTCCGGGATATTTGTTTCACGTTCTGAGGTTTTGTGAGTGTCATGGCATCCTTACGTCTTTTGGTGTCTCCTCACTTTATATTTGACCGTTCGTATTGACTGGGAGCCTGACATGCTGACACAGTGCTGTATTTTGTTTCTTAAATTGTGTCAAGAAACAGCTTTATCGACAGTTTAAAATTTGGAAAATAACAATAATATCCAAAGACATGTTTACTATTCATACATATTATTTCTATTTGATAGTCTCCCCTATTCCTACCACCCACATCACCACTCCACCCCATCCACCCCTGTGTTTACATTACATAAGGAAATGTAGCACTTCTTTTTCTTTGTATGTGCGTCATCGCGACCGTAAGCATGTTGTCCTGCCCGGCCCATACATTTTGGTCGTCTAAAGATGTCGTTGAGAAACTTTATATATATTTTTATGTCGCAGCTATTTTCTGTTTCGTAGCTTTCCGTTCCCTGAAGGTCAATGTCATGATGCGGGGGTCAAAGTAAAAGTGATATTTACACAGTGTGAAGCTTTTGATCGACTCGAAATTGCGTTACGTATTATCATTAGAAGAGACTAATTATTCGTAATCACGGCTGTGGAAAGAATAACAGACAAATTTTCGTGATGTACAAAGTAAAGGTATTTTTGAACAATTGATGACTTGTCTCCTACAGCGAAGTCACATTCCCCTTTTCATCAAACATTAAATATTTTATTTATCACGAACGATTTATTATAAAATTAAGAATAATAACAACACCAATGTTTAGATTGTCTACCTGGAAAGTGGAGCCACACCTGTGATCAAGATTGTTCCTCAGGCTGTGAAGGTTGTATTCAAAACGGATCCTGTATAGGTAAATATTAATACAGCTGTACATTAATTCACTGCTACGTTTCTTACCTTCAGGTTGGCCACATTACAAATCTTCTACATAGTACTAGCTTAGTATGTTGCGGGTCTTTCAGTTATTATTGAATACAAAATAGTAAACGCTGATGTTTTCGATTCGTGATACATTTTAAACAAGATGTTAACCAACTACTGAAACTGTCATTTTTGCGGAACAACGCCGTGTTTTTAATTAAGATTCATCAGTTTGGGAATATGTTATATCAAACTTTTACTTTATACACAAACCATGTACATATTAAACATGTCGCATCGTTTCAACGCCAACTGGTCATAGCTTTACAAAGGGAACAGTCGGTATTGAAACGTTTAATGCGTACATTGTTGGTGTATAAAGTAAAACTTTGATGTAACGTCGTACTTTTTTTTAGTAAAAGTAACCAACAGACGACTCGTCTAACGACAAACGTCAATTGGAAACAATTCGGTAATTCGGTCACAATTTGAATATGAAAACATGAAGGTAACATATTCGTTCAACAGTATTTCAGAAATACTCAAGCAACTATTTTGGTTTATAACAACGGCAATGTAGATCCAATGGGAAGACGACTAGTCGTCTTATTACATATTCACAAAAGATTCAAACCTTAGGATATATGACCATATGTCTATACCCTTTTGAAAAACAATGTTATCTTGTAACATTATATATGTGTTCCTCTGACAAACAAAAGTCTCAATGTTTAAAACACTACGTATAACTCATTTTGTCTTGTTACAGAAACAAATCATATAACATCTACGACAGGATTTCTTATTAATGCACTTTCTCGTTTCATTTAGAATGTAAATCAGGGAAACATGGAGATTTATGTGACCGAGATTGTCCCATCAACTGTAACGGAACCTGCGATAGAGACACAGCTTTCTGTAGAGGCAAGCATGTTTTAAACAATTCTTTCGGTGTATTAATTAATATATTATTGTATGTCACTAAACAGGAACAGTGTTTTTTAAAGTGTTGGTTAAGATTGAGGTTATCTATATAGGGTTCATTTCCCGACCAATATGGTGTCATCAAGCCGGATGCATACGCCATTCGTTGTTCAATCCCATATTACGTCTTACATTTCATTTTTTCGTTTATTGTATTTTATTTTATTAGGAGAAATGAAAATATTAATGTTTAGTGTTATTAGGCTACATTTTTTCCCTTAAAAAGAAGTGTTAAATATACTGTTCTTTTCTGTGACTTTCACTACGTAGATCGTTTTGACTCGCCGATGAACAGTACCTTATACGATGTACCATTTGTTATAAAAGCATTTTTAATATGGTTGCTATTATTGGATAAGAGTTTACGTTCGGATTTGTATTTTTCTGTGAATGAAAAATACATTTATTTTCTTTAGCTGCACTTTCTATTGTTAACCTCCCTGTTCACGATTATTTTAGATAACTTTGCACTAATTTCCATTTCGTACATCGATTTTGAGTTCTCTAAGAATTAAATTTACAGGATATACATATTAGTTCAATGGATTTGCTTCACTCTCTTCCTATGACGAGGAATGATCCGACAGAACTGGAGGAGAGTGTTTTGATTATTTACAGAACATTCCAATGATAATAGTGATGACACTACTTTTAGATTGCGTTTCTGGAAAGTTGGGCGATACCTGTGATCGAGACTGTTCGAATAACTGCAACGACTGTTTTCAAAACAACGGATCATGCATAGGTAAATACTGACCATGCCGTTTTATCAATTAACAGCTATGACCCATCTGTAACAATTTTAAAGCTTTTTATTATATGCGATTATCAAGCTTCTATAAAGCATCGGTAGGCAACAAAATATGTGTACTGATAGATATTTAGTAAAACTGGTATTATATCTACCAGATACATCATAAGTAGGTATACGTATATATTATTTCTATAAGTTTCTTCTCAGTATATTATATTAATATTATGCAAATATTAGATACTAATATGAAGACATCGAAGTTTATGGTTGGAACACGATACACGATAATATGTAATGAACACAGCTACAGAAGTTCAGGGGCTGTTATTTGGTTGTCTGTCCAGCCTTGCCACCGGCCGATATTAAGTGCTACGTTTTATGGAGATACGATATCAACAAGCTATGTAGTCTGTAATAGCGTGCATAAACCCAACAATAAGACACACATATAGTCTGTAGCATATACTTGTTATAGTCGACCTATAGTCTTTACATCGTAATTACACCGTAAATGTAAACATGTACTATCAGTCATGGCTACCACTACACACAGTTGATATTATTTCTGTTCCTTGTTAGATTGTATTCGTGGAAAACATGGAAACGCATGCGAACTGTACTGTCCCACACACTGTGCAAACGACGCCTGTGATCGAGATTTTGGATTATGTATCGGTAAGAAATATGATTTCTTCATATCTTATTATAAAACTGTATTGATTTACGTTGCCTTGTTGTCTTCTAGTTGATATTTTTCCTACATGATATTACTGATATAATGATGCAAAGAGCTATCTTGCCTTTCTAACGAAAATGATAAATTGACATAAATAGAAAAGGGTTGCTCGTAAATAGTGTCATTCCGATTTTTCTGTGTGGAATTCAGATTTATTTTAATGACTCCTTTCTTATTAAATCTCCACTTGGAAGAAAAACCACCGCTCGAAATAGTACATCTTTTACTGCAATGATGAAATGATCCTGTTGTGATACGGGAAGTACAACTGTTTATCACTACACAGGGAAACATAGACTTATCTTTCCCTTTATAGGGTGTGTGCGAACCTGTTTAATGTAGGAGAAGAATACGTCGTTTTTATTCATTTATAATTTTTATATTTGAGATTGTAAGCCCGGTAAACGCGGTGAGACATGCGATCTGGATTGCCCAGCAAAGTGTAAAGACCTCTTGTGCGAGAAAGACACGGGATTTTGTTCAGGTATGACCATTTGTATACACCAGTTCTGATCAAGTAAGATCGCTTACCAGTCTCAATTTAATTATACAACTTATTGATATGACACTTTTTTTAAGAATGTACGGACGGAATGTATGGCTATAAGTGCGAGAAGGCGTGCCCTGCTGGGTGTGCCCCAAACAAATGTAGACGGTCTGATGGGACATGTGAAGGTAGGCTAAACATTTATAACACACAATGTTCCTTTATTAATTAAGGAAATAACCAAGAATTAAAATGAATCAAAGTATTAACTTGTGTGTAGAGTCTCAATCAGCTAACACGTTTTATAATTAAACTTGTATCCTTTACATGTTTTGATTACTAGTAACTTACTTGTAAAATATAAATTGGACCTGTCATTTCCAAGCCGATATATTCGCTCTGATGGTGTGTGGTTCACACCAATACCATAGTATATATCTTACCTTTGCGTTATTTATCCTCTAATTACAGACACTGATACGTGCACTCATACAGATAACATGACAGTTGTAGCTGTCCTTGCTGCTGTCGCGGCACTCTGTTTGGTGACAGCTATCGCCTCCTTTGTCTATATGTTACGGTACGTCTATCTAATTCGTTATCTGTCAGACCCTCTAATGCGTCATAGTGTATATACTTTGTTTATGTTCGGGATTTAACTTCTTCGAAACAGCCAGGGTCGTTTTAGGAAGGGTGACAAGGGAGACACCGCATGAAACAGAAAGTAGAAAGAAAATAATGAAGGCAGGACAGATAGGAAACGAAAAAGCTGAATCGTATACATGTGTACGTTTGATGCATTTATTTAAGAAGATATATGGGCCTAAATGTTGTCTCTGAGTCGTTGAAGGTGACCTTATACTAGCTGAATATAAACCAGACGTTCTGTGAACAAAGACAAACTATATCGTTTACTATAATGTGATGGATCCTTGATTCATCTACACAAAAAGTTGTGTATTCATATCGAACACCTATTTTGTATATGAACTTTATTTGTTTTACTAACGTAATGTAACAAGTCATCTCCTTATATTAATCACACTTGGTTTCCAAGATGTTAGCGAGGGGTGTTTTAATGTAGGAGGAAACCGAATTACCCGGAGAAAACCCACGTGGTCGGGCAAGTGACCCCATTCCTTTTCACGTCCGATCGGGGAATCGAACCCCGTCCACTTTGGTAAAAGGCGAACGCGTTAACCACTACGCCATCTGATCATCCCGATTTTCTAAAATCAACGATTTTAACGACATAATTTTAAAAGTAAATAGCAATTGCTACTAAAGAACTTCAATAATACCATATAACATTACATATTTTAAAAATACTTTGGTTCTCTTTTGTCTGGAAATATTGTGTAAGAAGCTTAAAAGAAGTATTCACATAGATTTAAACCGTATTTATCAATATATACATAAATATATGCCGAATACAGAGAACAGAACTGTGACTTCTCATACACAATGATTATGATTTCGATAAGTTTGGTTTACATTTTGTTGTAGGATTAGAGCTGCACTCAAGACAGAGCGAGAAAAAGGTTTGTACAATTATATCAGTTCAATATATTCGAAGCGATTGAATTTTATAGTTAAACAACTAGACAATATCCTGTGTACGGATACGTTATCATACAGATCAGTGTTGTGAAATTATAACTGACATTTACTTTTTTGCAGTTTGTTACAGTCTTTTTTATTCTTAATTTTACAGCCACAGAAGAACATTATACAGACATTGCTATGACAGGAAGAGATGACCCAAATGCATACTACGAAATGTCGTCTCCAAACGCGATCACCAACTGAGGCCGTTATCATGTGTTGTAATCTTGCTATTTCAACAGGATAACATTTCATTATATTGTATTAAGTATTCTATTTTTATTCTACAGTTTTCATATGACATTGCTATCGACATCAGTTTTATGATATATATATATATACGTAAAACGAATATACAAGATGTTTTGCTATACCGATGAAGACATGAAGAAATGATGAATACATGCATAGTATAATTTTGCATTAACCCTGTGGTTTGATACATTAATTTTGGTTATATATATATTTTACAATATTTGTATTTGTAAAAACCCGTTTTCATACAAATTACATAATTGATCTTTCGATAACAAACTAAATTGGCGATAAATGTAAGTTACATTATAATTAAAAATTAACATAGCGGTCATTACAATATTCAACCAAAAAAGCTAGTACAGCACGGACATGTGTTGTTTTGGTTTTCTGGACTGATACTAACTGGTTTATGAATATCATATAAATGTATATACCTGCTATGAAAATTCATCTATTATTACCAACAAAATTAGAAGTTATTATATGACTTTTGTGATGTCTTACTCCGAACCCGAGACCTCTGCATCAATCTGAGGAACCGGAGGCCTAAGGGATGATATGGGAAGAGGATGGATACAGGATAGGATAAGGAACATATTCATTATATACTTCCCGTTGAAAATATTTTAGTCCATGGCACAATCTTGTGGGGAGATTTTTTTAAATGTGTTGAATTGTAACTAAGACGGATATTGCGCGTGCCAGGCAGATATAACTTGGTTTATGCACAGCTAGCAGTATAATGCCACGTCACCACAAATGGTACAATTTTGACATTTTTTCAGTGATATTTAAAAATCTATAATTTGTATCTGGAATGTTTCTTGATTCTTGGCAAAGGCTTCCATGGTGGTTTATTTCAGGAAAAGTTTGGTTCTAAGCACTTTGTTTTAACTGTAGAACGCCAAACTCGGAGTGAGATTTCAGCCGTAATTCGACCATGATTAGCACCTGAAATGCTTCACCATATCACAGGCTATGGAACTTGTTTTTATTTCTACTTGTTGATGTGCAGATCGCAACAATATATATAGCTTTTATAAATATCAAACTGAACTACAATTGTATAGACTCTCTAAATGGATGGTCGGGTGGCGCAGTGGAGAGCATTCTTGCCTTTCAACAAGACTGAGTTCGATTCCCAGATCAGACGAAATATTATTGACAGTGGTTTGTCAGTGTCAATAGGATTTGGAAATAACTTAAGATACATAACTCCTCTCTCTTGGTTGCATATGAACCCACACAAAGTAATAACTGTGTATCAGTAGTTATGATATATCATATTGTCCGTAATTGCGATCAAACTTGGGCCTATTAACTTTATAAAACAAGTGAGAATAACAAGAAAAGAACATTGTATTGACCCTAAAAGGCTGCTATAGGAAAAAACCTATTAATCACGTGGTCTTACCAGTGAAACATTCTATAGACTCATCATCTCTTCTTAAAACTGGTCCACTGCTCAGGAATCAAGGAGGATCTCTCTAAAGTGGAGTTATCTCCCCTATCATCCATCAAAGACGTGTTGTCCAGTGTGATAAGATATGGTGACCTCATTCAACTAGATGTTTGTGAAGGTGTTTCTGTCGTTCCTTGTGTAATTAAGCTAAATTATGTCGTTTACTCGTCTACTCGATGTGTGTTGACTTGTATGTAACATGTTTGGTACATTTCCCATGCTTTTTGTTTCCATTCATTGCGTTATTAAATATAAATGGTAACAATATACATAAGTGTTTCTTGTCGTAAATTTCAATAATTTTCATTAATATATTACATTTAGATCAACGACTAACCTTAAATACAGAATATAGTTATCATTAAATCTGACCTATGTTTTACGATGATCCAGTTATCTGTACCAGTCTCGTTAATTCATTCTAGTTTCTCAATACGTGGAATTGCTATAGAAACTACTGAGCTGAAACTTAAGTCAGATGTGTTTTCCGATTTATGAATATGATTTATTTTTGTCTTGCATGGTGATAAATCGTTATATCATTTGCTTTGAAGGTTATGAACTACCAAACTTTGTTTTATGATACACACATACTGTGGATACAAATTGGTTGCTATGGATAATGGATATCGAAGTTTTATTTCTCTGTGTAATGAGCGATGGTAGATCATTATAATTCCAAGTTATAATATTATTTAAATAAATTTATGAAAAAACAGACACTTTACTTGCTACATGTTTTCCTTGTGTTCCGCCTTTTTTTATAAAGACTGTATAATGCGACATCAGAAACAATGTATGATAGATGTACAAATACTGCCTTCCATACCGCATCAAACTTACATGGATAAAATGTTTGTAGTTGTCGGTTAAAAAATAATTAAACTGAATTGTAAAGTATAGGTATAATACGGAATAAGATTCATCAGTTTTGGTATGTGTTCTTAGCTTTTATAGATATTATATTGGAAAAAATGAACTGTTAGTAGCTATTTGATTGATGCTTACTTTGCCGATCCTATGATGAAATGAATAATCTACAAGATATCCTTCTTATGGGCTGTCCTATGGTGTCTATAAAATGTCAACTTAACCATATATCATCCACGAAAAAACTGTGCTGAAACCAAAAGGAATTGAAATATTTAAGACCACGTATAAAATACTCCAAACACTCCACCACTGTTTATCTGGTCTTCCTTACGATTTTTTTAAGTGCTCAGTCGAATTAAAAGTAACATGGCAGGACAACAACAGAGACGTATTGTTGGATATGGTTTTAACATGTTATCCGCTCATAACCTTCTTGTTGTCCTTAATCCATCGATAACTTTGAGGAATATATATACAAAAATAAATAAACCCTTACCGAATACAAAGCCCCCTTCTCTCTTAGGTATGGTATCACGTTGTACCGCCATGTTAATTAATCAGCTACTGATATTGGCGGTTCAACCTGAGAGCTTCGATCATTTTGGGGGGTCGTGATGTGTTGCTGTTTGCGCTGGTTGTCGACAAGGGTTACCTGTCCCCCCATACCGTTTTTACTTGTAGTTGAAATATTGGCTATTCTTATAAAAAAAAACATATATCAAGGGCATTACAATCCAACAGAAAGATGATAAGCTCTCACAGTTTGCAGATGATAAAACTAAGGTGATCTGTATTGGCAGCACGAAATTTAGTGCAGACGCTTACCACCATAGATGAAAGCTGAAATGGGGAGGGGGGACAAATTTAATCTGCTAGGTGTTTATATCTCAGTGAATCTAGATGATGTTGTAACTTTAAATTATACAACCGTTTTTAAAAATGTAAATTAATATATTAACCAATGGTCACGCAGAATTTTAACCCCTCTTTGTCGAATAGTAGTTTAAAAATCAATCATTATACGAACATTTAATCATCTAGCCATATCTGTTCCAACACCGGACAATAATTTCATCAATAGTTGAACACTACTTTCTTCAATTGTATTTGGCAATCACCAGTCGACAAAATTAAAAGAGACTCTATAGTCCAAAGCTATGCAAAGGTGTTCTGGAATCGATTAATATCAGGAACTGTATATCAATCCTTTAGTCTACATGGATACGGAGATTGCTCCAGAATAATTATAAATGTTGGACCAAACTTTTTTTCATGCGTAGCATACAGTTCAGAAGAAACCCGAATGCAAGTGAGAAATATTGAGCAGTTTCTTACTTTTCCTATATGGTATAATCGTATTTTCTGCACTGATAATATGTCTTTTTTTTTTTATAAAAAAGGGTTTGGAAGGGAGTTAAAAACGTGTGATCTACTAGACCAAGATAATTATTTTCTAACCTTTGAAAACTTTAAACTGTTATTCCGAATAACGAATGACTGTCCAACTTTACCTTGCCGTGATACTACCTGTATACACTTTCTACGTAAAGTTAACGAATAACGAATAACGAATAACTGTAAAGTAAACGGATAACGAATAAC
>JAUMHH010168951.1:0-16479 GCA_032359455.1 Chlamys rubida | reverse complement strand
TTGTCCAAATTACTTTATTAAGAAAAATAATATGTTCCTTGGCAAAGTTCATGGTCAAAATCAACAGAAACTTCTTCGTTATCTCACTGACCTCCAAGATATGAACTGGAAATGTCTTTCAGTTGGAACAGTCATACAACCAACCATAGGAGAGCGTATCCATAGTGTGAGGAATGGAGTATGGGATTATGTTCTTCCTCCACCAACACATGCAGAACGTGAACGCGACGAAGCATTATTAGGCAGTGGAGCATTTAGTTTTATCCAAGTCTATCCTGATATTCCTTCGTCGTTGGAACTCCTTTCAGCATCAAAGTCGGACATAGATGAATTCATAGGCTACTTCGCTACAGTTCAGGGAATATCTTAGACAGGAATGAAGATATTCGGTGAACACATCAATGCTAGAGGAAACAAAGAGAAGTACAAATTGCTTAGGAAATGCAAGAACCTACTAAGACCATTTTCAACAATGTGTACAAGTCCAGGCCTACTTGGTTTGGCAACATATCACTATAAGACTGGGAATTACATGAAAGCACTGGAAATGTGTGATCACATGACGTCTTCATCTAAATTGTATCTGCGTGTTCACCCACACTGTAAGGAGGATTGGAACAGGTATGAACAGCTCTATTGTGGACGTGGGTACGACCTACTACACAAATGTCAGGGATTTGTAACAGATATGATGTTCAATCATCACACTTTACAGTTCTGTCCATCCCAATTACAACAGGTGATCGGAAGTAAACATACAATCTTTCCACCACACCTGCTACAGTTCTGCCCACCCCAGTTACAACAGAGTGTGAAACATATGTCTGACACAATTCCATTCTTAGTTCCACCCCTCCCTTACGCTGTGTTTCTGTCTTTTCTGTGTTATCATGAACTGGGAGACACCAGGAGACGTGACAGAGCATTGATTCATCTTCAGACCGTGAAGTATGACGTGGGACAGGGAGTCGGCGACCACTGGATATTACACAATCTCTTGGGGATCTGCTATGAAACGTTTGGAGACACACATAGGGCTCTCATGAAATATAGGGACTCTCTTGGTGTTCGATCAGTGACTCAGTGTCAGAACCCTGCCAGGGAATTGATACAACGTTTACAACACTTTCATTAAAGGCAATCAGAGGACAATCAATATAATACTTGTACATCTGGCCAGTATTTTTTAGGTATACACCATAACATTCAGGAACTTCACAGTTCGCCCACACTAGTTACATCTTGAGATAAAATATATTTTCTGACCGAATTCAATTACCAGATGCGTTCCTCCCTTACGCCATGTTCCAGTCAGACACCAGGATACGTGCCACATCATTGACTTATCTTCGGGCCGTGAAATATGATGAGAGATTGATAATTGGTGAGCACAGGATAGTACATAACGTCTTGGAGACAATCAAAGTTATACTTGTATGCTTGTACCGAAAAAAAAAAAAAAAAAAAATAACTGTGATATGACCATCGACAACTTCAGTTTGGTGGGGGATACTGTTATCACACTTACGACTGATTTAATTAAACATTGGTTTAATTATTCGACAGGTTTTATATTTCACGCCAGTAATCCCTTAACTTCGTGTATTCCAGTAGGTCATCATTATTTAATTCAAGGAAAACACATTGATTTCAGCAATATCTCAACCTTCATTATGCATTTCTACGGAGAATTTTAAGTTGAGAAGCATTTATGAATATCTTGCTTTTTTATCAGATGAGCTGAATGACCCGGAATTTAATTCCACATCACTGGACACATGTTAATATTTCTTGTTACTGATAGTAACTGATGACCGACTTGAATGTTTACGAGGTATGTAAATAATCAAACTCATATCATTAACACAACAAGTATTCTTTATAGAGTGGTTATTGGATTACTTGATAACCCCGTCTGCTCAGAAAACACAAAAACTAACTGCAGTTTCCGAATTGCGGTATTGAAATGTTCACAATTTTTGTGATTTCACGTCATTGATGTTCCATTGTGGACGTCCGGCACGTGAAAATAAACTGGTTGTTAGAAGAAAAACAACCCCTGGCCTGGACAGTTCTGTAATATAGTAAAGGAATGATGATAAGAGACTGTATATTCAATGAGCATAAATAACATAAGGTATGTACATGTATGTGAATTATTATATTACATATATCTTAATTTCATATGTATGATAATGTACATGTTTGTTCATTGAACAGGTATGTTCATTGTTCGTGTATTTTCGTTGTACAGGTATGTTCATGTTTTAAGTATACTCATTTGTAATGTCTCTTCAGTGTATATGTATGTTCTGTGCTAAAGCATATTCATTGTACCTGTATGCTCGTTGTACAGATATGATCATTGTACATATATGTTTGTCCATTGGACTTGCATTATAATTGCTCCTGCACGTTCATCATGAACGAGTATGTGCAACGAAACCCATGCCCAATGAACATACATAAACAATAAGCGAACAGTTACAATGAGCATACATTACAATGATCATACACGTACAAGTCACATACTTGTACAATTGAACATAAATATACAGTGAGCATATTTTTACAATGAGCATACGTACACTGAACATTCATGTACATTGAACATACATGTACAATGAACATACATGTACAGTGAGCATACATGTACAGTGAGCATACATGTTCAATGATCATACATATACGGTGATGATACATGTACAATGATCATATATATATGTACAATGAGCATACATGTACAGTGAAAAAGCATGTACAAATAACATACATGTACAGTGAGCATACATGTACAATGAACATGCATGTACAGTTAGAAAACATGTACAATGAGCATACATACATGTACAATGAGCATACATTTACAGGAAGAAAATATGTACAAATAAAATACATGTACAGTGAACATACATGTACAATGAAAATGCATGTACAGTGAGCATACATAAACTATGAACATACATTTACAGTGCGCATACATGTACAATGATCATACATGTACAGTGAGCATACATGTTCAATGAACATACATGTATAATGAGGATACATGTACAATGAGCATACATGTACAATGAGCATACATGTACAATGAGCATACATGTACAGTGGTGACCATACATGTGAAATGAACATACATGTACTGTGAAGATAAATGTATAGTGAGCAAACATGTACAATGAGCATACATGTACAGTGAAGATACATGTACCATGAACATCCATGTACAATGAGCATACATAAATGTACAATGAGCATACATGTACAGTAAGATAATATGTACAAATAACATGCATGCACAGTGAACATACATGTAGAATGAACATGCATGTACAGTTAGCATACATATACAATGAACAGACATACATGTACAATGATCATACATGTACAGAAAGAAAATATGTACACATAAAATACATGTTCAATGAACATGCATGTACAATGAGCATACATGTACAATGAACATACATGTACGGTTAGAAAATATGTACAATGAGAATACATATATGTACAATGAGCATACATGTAGAGTAAAAAAACATGTACAAATAACATACATGTACAGTGAGCATACATGTACAATGAAGATGCATGTAGAGTTAGAAAACATGTACAATGAGCATACATACATGTACAATGAGCATACAGAAAGAATATATGTACAAATAAAATACATGTACAGTGAACATACATGTACAATGAACGTGCATGTACAGTGAGCATACATGTACAGTGAGCATACATGGTCAATGACATACACGTACAGTGAGTATACATGTACAATGAGCATACATGTACAATGAGCATACATGTAGAATGAACATGCATGTACAATGAGCATACATATACAGTGAGCATACATGTGAAGTGAACATGCATGTACTGTGAGGATAAAGGTACAATGAGCATACATGTACAATGAGGATACATTTATCATGAACATACATGTACAGTGAGAATACATATACAATGAGCATACATGTACAGTAAGAACACGTGTACAATGAGCATACATATATGTACAATGAGCATACATGTACAGTTAGATAATATGTACAAATAACATACATGTACAGTGGACATACATGTAGAATAAACATGCATGTACAGTGAGCATACATATACAATGAACATACATGTACAATGAGCATACATGTACGGTGAGCATACATGTTCAATGAACATGCATGTACAATGAGGATACATGTACAATGAGCATACATGTACAGTGAGCATACATGTGAAATTAACATACATGTACTGTGATGATACATATATAGTGAGCATACATGTACAGTAAGAAAATATGTACAAATAACATACATGTACAGTGAACGTACAATGATCATACATGTACAATGAACATGCATGTACAGTGAGGATACATGTAGAATGAACATACATGTACAATGAGCATACATGTACAGTGAGCATACATGCTCAATGAATATACATGTACAATGAGCATACATGTGAAATGAACATACATGTACTGTAAGGATACATGTATAGTGAGCATACATGTTCAATCAACATACATGTACAGTGAGGATACATGTTCAATGAGCATACATGTACAGTAAGAAAATATGTACAAATAACATACATGTACAGTGAACATACATGTACAATGAACATGCATGTACAATAAGCATACATGTTCAATGAACATACGTGTACGGTGAGGATACATGTAACATGAATGAACATACATGTACAATGAGCATACATGTGAAATGAACATACATGTACTGTAATGATACATGTATAGTGAGCATACATGTTCAATCAACATACATGCACAGTGAGGATACATGTTCAATGAGCATACATGTACACTGAGTACACATGTAGCATAAACATACATGTACAATGACCATACATGTACATTAAGAAAATATGTACAAATAACATACATGTACAGTGAACATACATGTACAATGAACATACGTGTACGGTGAGGATACATGTAACATGAATGAACATACATGTACAATGAGCATACATGTACAATGAACATACATGTACAGTGAGCAAACATGTTCAAAGAACATACACGTACAGTGAACATACATGTACAATGAACATACATGTACAGTGAGCATACATGTGCAATGAACATACATGTAAAATGAAAATACGTGTACAATGATCATACATGTACAGTTAGAAAATATGTTCAAAGAACATACATATACAGTGAGCATACATGTACAATGAATATACATTTACAGTGCGCATACATGAACATACATGTACAGTTATAACACATGTACAATGAGCATACATGTACAGTTAGAAAAAATTTACAAAGAACATACATGTACAGTGAGCATACATGTACAATGAACATGCATGTACAGTGGGCATACATATACAATGAACATACATTTACAGTGCGCATACATGAACATACATGTGAAATGAGCATACATATTCAATAAACATACATGTACAGTGAGCATACATGTACAGTGTGCATACGTGTTCAATGAATATAGGTATGGAGTGAGCATACATGTACAATGAGCATACATGTGTAATGAGCGTACCTGTACACAAATCATACATGTACAGTGAGGAAACATGTACAATTGGCATACATTAACAATGAACATACATTTACAGTGAGCATACATGTTCAAAGAGCATACACGTACAGTGAGCATACATGTGCAGTGAGGATACACGTGCAATGTGCATGCATGTACAGTGAACATTATTATACAATAACATGGTATGTACAATTAGCATACAAGTACAATAAGCGTGAATTTACAATGAGTACAGTGTACAATTAATATACATTTACATTGAGCATGCATGTACAATTAACATATATGTACAATGAACACACATGCACGATGAACACACATGTACAATGAACATAAATGTTTAATGCTACAAATTCATTTTAGTATTGAAATATCATATTTTTGTTTCAGTTGTATAACAAATTTTTTTAAATGATGTACCGTTATCAATTTGTGTATGTCGTATTGCTATACGTCATCAATTGTTGATGTTTATATGTAACGATGTATACTTCTTGTGATGTCATAATAAAAATCAGTCCTGAATAGCATTAATGGACGAAAGTGTTCCGGGACTGCAAAAGTTGAATTTCATATTTTTTTGTATTTTCATAATTTTACATTCTACTGCACTGTCCTCTAGCGTTAACAGAAGACATTGCCTTCATAGCTTCCCATCCCGCCTCGAATAACCTGAGACAAATATTTATTAATGTATTTATGAACGGAAACTAGCGCGCGGGGGATCTTAATGTAGGAGGAAACCGGAGTACCCGAAGAAAACCCAAGATGTCGGGCAGGTGACTCCATACCTCTTCATGTCCGATCGGGGATTCGAACTCCGGTCCCCTTGGTGAAAGGTAGGTTCGCTACCGTTCCTGTTCGCCTCTGAAAGCGCCATCTTTTTACGGACAGTTCGACGTTTCAAATTATTGTGATGAAGTATTTTATAATGGTTTGCTGTAAAATTTTAAATAATACAGTTTACATACCCCTGTGTAATCTTTCTCGTCTGACCACATCATTTTTTCACATCGCCGTCAACATTAGATATCTTCCAAACTTACCTTACCTTATTTTAGATTCAGGAACAGACATTAATTTTTTTGTACCACTTAACTCTTGTGACATTTCTTATGATTTCTTTCAATACATTTGTATTTCTCGAGTTATCTCCCTTTGTTCGTGCAAAGCAACACATTGAGACGTCGACAATCGTGAATACTTTTGGGACGCGCTGTCGATCAAAATGTAATTAATTGTTATTTCTAACATTCAGTTTTAGTTTTTTGATTTTATTGATTTGCGTTTACAGACTATTAATTGTCAGACCGGTTAAACAAGAATATATTTTGATGACGTCGTACACAAATCTACAACATAATCTGAAACCTTGTCTTCTGATATTGGAAATTCGAGCATTATACCCGATTTTAGAGCAGATAATATGGTACTCCTGACGACAAGTGACTATATAGACATGGCCAGAGACATATAAACCCAATATGTATATAAAGTAGTAGATACGTCTATGACATGGCCAGGTGCGTAGCTGCCTATACGCGGGTACGCAGGTGAAATATTTGATCTTCGAACAAAAAAGCAAAATAAAACAGAAACACTGCTTGTTGTACCCCCTTGCCCCCCTACCAAGGCCCTACCCTGGACCCATTCCTAAATGAATCATCTCCGTACAAGGGCTAGCTACGTCCCTAGTGGCCTTAATTGGCGTCATTTGGGAGTGCAAACGAGCCTGTAGAAAGCAATGAAGACCTAGGATCCGCAGAAGTTAAAATATTGTAGTTTCATTTTCACAAAAAGGATGATGCAGAATGATTTAGAAAAAAACAGAAAAACATCTTCGTCTGTTGCTAGTAAATCAATTTAAATATTTTATTCTGGACTGCCTAGCATTTGTTCCATGGACTTTAAGGCCGATCGCCTCGCTCCGTCTCTGCTAAATGCACACATCAAAGCACGCGCACGGATATTTTAAACACTATATGTACTTTGATTGATTAAAATAAAAATAGTTGCGCCATTCATAAAAAAATATATGTCTTCTTATAAAATTTAAAAAACGTCCCACATATTTTGGGCTACATAACTTTGTCCTTTTCAAGTTTTAAAATGAAATTATTTTGTATCAGGATTAGACTAAATAATAAATTGGTTTATCGATATACAGACGTAAAACCGAAGTGCATACACCCTTCCCATAAATCGTGTGGAGGTTTATTAGAAGTAACGCACTCAAGTAATTACTCTTAACATCGATACACCAATTAACACGATTGTTTTGGGGTTATACGTCGAAATTGAGTTCAAAGACGACAACATATGGCTGAAATCAGAGACCTTCGTTATAAGTTCAATGTACAGTCTAATATGTAAATGACATCAGTACATACACATGAACATACACTGTCGCTGATTGACGCTGATCTCATCCTGTTTTTATCATAACCAACGGTTAATGTCCAACTTGAAATTATTGAAGTTCATTTAAATAGACATTAGTGATGATGCCATGAGTCTTAGGTCATGGCGCATGCTCTATGTCTGCGTTACGTCAGCACATGATTACAGTTCCAAGGTTATTACAAGACTTCAGGGACCGCAGAACCAAACGATTTTCCATATACGTTAGTGTTAACGTTTACCACTGTCCTAGTTAAATGGGGTTATCCACACTGGTTTACCTGCCCTCATTTTATCATCTCACACAACTGTAAATAAAATATTTTAAAATTCTACCAATTTGAACTTTTTTTATATGGGGCCGCCATTTTGTATTGAGTTCGGCACCAAAAATTGACCAAAATTTACAACAAATTACACACTTAATAAACTCCCCCCAGACAAAAGCAGACTTGCAAAATTTGATTTTTTTAATACATATTACATCTATATATATTGATCAACCCACACATACAACTTTTAAAACTTCTGCCACCTAAATATCCAACCAGCAGGCCCCGAGGCATTCATCTTCCTATTAAATGTTCTGCCCAAAAGGGAAAAACCCACAATCTATTTTTGATTTGGTTCCGTGGTCCCTTCAAAATATTGACAGCATATTAACAATTCATAAAATGTTTGTTAAAAGTTAACACATTTTGTTCTATACATATATATATAATGTATTTCTTCTAATACAATCTGAACGTTTTAATGTGTATACCGCAATATCATTAAGGATTGAATCCTGTTCTGTGGAGGTTTATGGGGCATTAACATCCAGGTCTTGAGTTGAGACACATTCTATTTACTACGAAGCAGTTTAGTATGTATATCCAAAGAGATTGCTAACGAGATAAACTTCTTAATTCAGTGATTTTTAGTAAAATGTATATACCCTTTGTTTTAATTGCAACGTTGAAACAACAAAATATATTAAAGACATATTAATTGCAATCGAAAACCTAATAAAAAAAAAGAAAATAACCATGGGACTGCTTCCGGTGTAACGTGGAAAATGGACCCCCGTGGAAAATGGAACGCAATCGGTCTTCGACGCTGAAAAAGGAACCGAACGCAGATTTAAAAATTGACCACGGAAATCCATATTCAATTGTCAAAATGTGACACAGGTCCTTATTCAACGGTGGAAATGGACACCAGACAAAATGATACAATTCCAATGTTACAATGTAGCCCCGGGTCCATATTCAAAGTTGAAAATGGATATCAATAAAATTATGTCATTTTTTATAAATTCAATCGTCGAAAATGGTCGTGGGTCGATATTCAACGTTGAAAATGGACCCAAGAACATTATGACACCTTTTTATATTAAATTGTCAAATCAAATGACTCGGGTCCACACTCAACGTTGACGGTTTTCCACAATAAAGTGTCAGAAAATAGCCCAAAAATTATATTATACGTTGAAAATTAACCCCAGAACATTTTGACGGTTTCCACTATAAATTGTCAGACAATATCCCAAGGTTCATATTATACGCTGCAATTTAACCTCGGAATATATAGACGGATTTCCATGTCAAACAATAGCTGAAGGTTTATATTCAACGTTGAAAATTAACCCCGGAATATTTTGACAGTTTTCAAATATAAATTGTCAGACAATAGCCCAAGGTTCATATTCAACGTTGAAAATTAACCCCGGAAGATTGTGACGGTTTTCCAATATAAATTGTCAAACAATAGCCCAAGGTTCATGCAGCAATAAGTTTAAAGGGACATCACGGTGAAGCATATTTTTGTTTTATTTTTTTTAAATACTACATAAACATATGTGAATCTCCTTTATACAAATAATGGTCGGATTTGGCTAATACATATTCATAAAATGAGTAAGTTTAATATAATTATCGGGATTTCTACATGTCTGACAAACGTTTTGTTCAAAGATGTCCCTCTACTAGCGCATGCGTATAGCAGACATTTCATTGTAAACAAAATGACTGGCCGTGGGAAGTTATATCGTGACCATGTCAGCTACGAAGCTAAAAGCTGCGAAATGGTCAAAAGAAAGCGCAAATATTACGTTACGGAAGCATTATTGCAGGTGGGATGTATTCAAAGAAGAAAATAACTGCCCTAGCAGTTAGTACGGTGCATGTTTTCTTCCGGATAGCCGATTAAAGCTGAAATGGAATCGACAGAAATGCTGTTTATGTTAAGAATAAATATCTAACAATATTAACCTCGCTAGTATCTTTGTCTAAGTTGGAACACAGATGAACTTATTTTGTTATGTTAATAGGCATGTATCGGAGAGAGTTTACTTTGTGTTTCTATATACAGTAGTTTATGCGAAAGGAAGCGCTAAGTGACTGGTTAGTTTGATTTTCCTATGAGGCCCTCCAAGGTATAACTGTTGTGATGGCCACGGCGTATTCTGTTCTCTCCTCTGTCGGTACTCGGGGTCAAATGAGATCCGTGCACTATTAGATTTACATAATTTATAATATTCCCGGGAATCACCATGCCGAAGGCACCCGGTAAATTATTCCGTAGTGGGATGCGGTAGGACTATTCGATCCCCGAACCTGCAGGGGAGGGCTGTCATCTTGAACTTCCGGGAAAACTGACACCGAAGCGTAACCCATAGTATATGTAAGCTTATTACTCGACATATCCAGCACAACTATGTGCTCTGTTAGATGACTATCTGACAAAGATCAAGTTGTCCACATTCTATTATCATAAAAACAACAATGGCATGAGTACAAATCATTTCGAAACTTTAGGAACCTACAAAAAGTGAAGATGCTTGGATCAACTACGATTGCTCTACTGGCATCAGTCTCTTGTTTTATATTAAATGTCCTGGAATAGAACGTTCAAATCCATTGAGACCTGTATAGTTCCTCGATCGCATCCTTTGTTATCATAAGTCTGCAGTGTTAAAGCTTTCTCCGGCAAAGCCGGACGAAGAAAGAAAATTTGTTCCGCTGATAGGAAAAAGCCTTAAATGACGAAGAGGTATCTGGGCCCTTGGGAACTTCTGAGATGGTTCACTTGTCCTGTGTTAAATTTTACTATTTGGAAATAATTAGAACATAATTCCATCGATAAGTTCGGCAAGGCATAGTCTAGACCATCTAAAGTGACAGACGCGAACGTGACGTAGCCTCCTGGTAAGTCACAACGCGACATCGGCAAAACGCCTGTATACAATAAGTGAAAACATACTTACTTATCCATCCATGTGTATCTTAATTAAAACGTAATCTGTGTAATGTTATTAAGCCATTCAATAGCGTGATATGAATATTTAAAATTATCGAAAATCAGTGGGAAACATATTTTTATGTATAAAGTCGTGTACTCTTCTGAGTCCTAGTCATACTGTTCACACGTTAGTGGAATGCTATAATGTCCCTATTTGCGTACTTTATGATCACAAAGTTGACAATATAATTAACTGATTACCTAAGGTCTAGAGATAGTATTTCACCATACTCAATGCAATGGAAGTAGGACACATCTGCAGTTTAATGCATGTAAGCAGAAAAACAATACATCAAATATTCACTTCGGTACATTAATTGTTTTGTCAGTGGGTTTTAAACTCTTAAATCAGCACGAAATCAATTACACGAGGCGGGCGGTTTAACATCCAAACATCCACATGGAAACGTGTACACAAATCACTAGAGCATGCCTTCTGTATAGAACTGGTCGTTTGCTATTAAATTGCAAACATATCCTTCATTTAATAACCAATATGGTAGATATCTTTTGTATATATGTGTGATCGATAATGACTTCATCAATGCATTTAGTTGAAGAACATTTTTAAATGCATTTTTCTCCCTAGTCCATACTGCATACAGCTTTGGTTCTGGCGTTACACTAGAATAAGCAGACTATCGGATGGATGAATTATTCATGTGACAGACGTTACACGTCCCGCATTTCTAACAAATAAGTATTGGTTCCGCTCCACTAGGCTATCGCCTATCTGTCGGGTGATAATGATTCGTTATATTATTACCACATTACTGGGCTTTGCTGCTGTAGATAACAACACAATTGCGTGTTCACTGATACTGTTGAATGTTTGTATAAACAAGAGCTAAGAAATTACTTGCTACAAAAGCTCTTGGTTCTGTTTTCAAGAGTCAGAAACAACTTCTCCAATAGTGTCTCGGTGATAATGGTAACAGTTTGAGAGTTTTGTGCCAGCTGATACTGGATTTGTTACACTGGAGTATGGCACTGAATGTGTACGACACCGGAAATAAAGCCGACAATGTGAGCCGACAGGAGGTGTTGTCATGGGTGAATGATAAACTCGAGGGAACGTACAAACGGATTGAGGACATGTGCACTGGAGCCGCTTACTGTCAGTTCTTGGACATTCTGTACCCTGGGGTGGTAAACCTCAAGCGCGTTTTGTTCTCTACCAAGCTAGAACACGAGTACATAAGAAACTTTAAGCTAGTGCAGAATGCTTTCACGGACCTTGGTATCAACAAGGATATCCCAGTTGAGCGTCTTGTGAAGGGTAGATTTCAAGACAATTATGAGTTTCTTGTATGGTTTAAAAAATTCTTTGACGCAAATGACGATAATCGCATATACAACGCCGCGGAGGCACGGTTTGGACTTTCCCTCGGCTCCGAGGACAGCCGATCTAGTATCGACAGCTTCGTAAGGGAGACCAAGTCACGAAATCGAAGATCACGTCAGGGCAGACATTCCGAGCACAGTCAGACCTCACGAATCGTACCACATTTCGAAAGTCCTGAAAGACATCCTAAACCTGTGGAGTCTGAGACTGACAGTGTGCCGACTTCTGCGAATATGGTGAATGTCCACAATAAAGTTGGACAAAGTCACGTGTCAACAGCCTCTTCCGGTAGTGTAAGCCTCCCTATCTCTGCAAACAGTACGCGCTCCAACTCGCTTATCAAACCTCCTAGTGCCGCAATCAGCGACAGATTATCTGGTGTAATTCGCTCAAGAAAAGACAACTCAAAATTTGGCCATGTGTCGTGCTCCTCGAGAGAGCAGAAGCGGCGAAAGGAAATGGAAGACTTGGTAATGATTGGTCTCCGACTTGAGGAGTTATACTTGACAGTCAAATATATGGAGCAAGAGAGGGACTTTTACTACGGCAAACTCTTGAATATCGAGAGTTGGTGCTCACAACAAGAGAACAGTGGTCCACTGGAGACTCTCAAAGCCATCCTTTACTCGGAGGATTGGTTTCAGCCCTCCGAGGGGAAAGAGGATTCTGTGGTGACGGAAGATGTGCAAGATGGACGTTAAAATAGTGAAGTCGTTGATTATCTAAAGACATCCATGAAAAGTGAATATGCATCAAATGCATTGCCTGGAGATAGCAAAACCCTCGATCAAAGTAAAGCTATAACTGTTCAATGTGTCATTATGGGAGAATGTCTGTTTATTACAGAATCTCGTATATTTAAGGTAATGGTACCACTGTTTAAGTTATAGTCGCGTTCAATTTTGGAATTATTTTAGTAGTTTCCTTCTGTATATAAGATAAAGCAACCACAATGTTGTTTGTTACTTACGCAGAGTTATGTCCTTTGCTATGATGCATTGCATTTCAAAATCCCTTCATAGTAGCATTTCAGTATAAGACCGGCATTATGTAAGCTCCGAGTTCGACCTCCTGTAAAACTGTTTTCATTTTTGTCATTAAATAGTCCAATTCTCGAACATTTGTAAATTGTTATTGCGCAAAATACACGGCTATTTGTGATTTATATCGAATACAGCAGAAAAGGACTTAAAAAAATTCATAACAGTGCTAATGTAAATAATAAATTAAATTTTGTATTATTTACCGTAAACAATTGTAGTATCTGAACAAAGGTTGTATACTATTTAGAAATTTGGTTTCAAATTTTATATCAATTACAAGGGAGTCGAATAAATCTAAACAACATTTGTATGGATGAGTTAGTTACAGTAGTATCAGGTACCGGGAGAATATTAGGGAAACATACTAATGTTTAGCGTTGCATCAGTCGAAGGATGTGCTACGTTTGTAGCATGGGTTAACGTAAATCTATATCATAGAAAAGCATACACTGACTGAAGTTGAAATATGCCATTTATTAAAATAACAAATGACGACATATAATATAAAACAATAACATAGTATTATTTTATGTAACCGTATAACACATCAACTGTTACATAATATTATCCAATCAGAGATTACATAATAATATACCCAGGACTACAAAGATGGGGATAAAAATACGCCACAATATAGCCAAACAGTTACAACCTTATTGGAACAAATTTGGCTATATCCCCCATCCTCATCCTTCATATATACCTTGCAACAAATTTGGCGACATCAAAATTGGCACAAATTGACAAACCCAATACTTGGCACAGATCAAGTATGATACAAATACTTGGCACAACTAATTCAAAAAGACAAATCAACATTGCATAAGCTCAGGTTGTATCAAAACAGGAAATGTATATCACATACATGGTACCAGAAGCTTCCTGCTTCAGTCATTCAAAAATGTTGATAAATTGCAAGGAATTGAAAATAATAATATGACCAGAAGCCACTAACCCCATGATCATGTCAAAGTACAAGCTAAGTATAACACAAAAATACTATTCGTGTATTCAAAATACACCACCACAAGTGCAGGGCCAGAAGCCACTTACCCCATGATCCTGCACATGCAGAGGTGAAGTATGTACATGACCAGAAGCCACTAACCCCATAGTCATGCAAACACTATTAAAGACCTCGACAACAGAACAGTGCACATATATATATATACCCCCTATAGAGATATCATAGGGACTCGGATGTACTTTTTGAAAGCCCCAGACTTCCATCTACCCATAGTTTGGATTTCACTCTCAGGGATACCTTTCATAGCGGCAGTGGTCGCTGCTCCAATTCTGAAACTATGTGATTTGTACTCTTGTAAGTTAAGTCCAGCCCACTTGAGAGATAATTTAAGCTGGTGGGTGAAACAACTTCTGGAGATGGCAGATCCATCCATGAAGGAAAACAGAGGCTGATCAACACTTTCATGTTTTCTCTTAGTCAAATAATTCTGGACAGCCGATACTGGACAATATTTTGGCTGTACCAAATTTGCTGAAACCACATGAGTACTAAATTGACTCTTTCTTAATTACAAAATGTTGTGTAATATCTTCAAAATTCACCATTTAAAAAATATGCCCCAGAGTAGAAACATAGGTATTAACCGTTGCTGAAGCTAATCCTGTTTGGTAACAATGCGATATAAACATTGACAGATGTTGTAAATTGGGTGGCAAAACATTTTGTACAATTCCAAAATGCTGCTGAATAAACTTGGAGTAAAGTTGAAAAATATGTCTATATGAAGCTGATGAAGACTGTGATGATGCACTATTAAGCATAATTTACGGAAAGTCCTCAAACTTTCACGTTTTTAATGATCGATCGGCGAACCATTTTCCTGTTGTTGTTTACGCGACGTTTTACGAGATTCCACAATGTTTTCAGGGATAAATCGCGAGAGCTCTCGAGTAGCTCGCCCGTTACAATTCTCAATGAACAAAAGCCAGGTGATAATGTCAGCACGCCCCTCACTATTAAGACGACGATAATGGTGAGGATTTGATAAACCCATAGTCAAATCAAACAAACGTCGTAAAACGTTCGACCTGCAACCACTGCTGCACATGCAAAATTCAACAGACCTATAAAAGACTGTAGTTCGTACAGTGTTACCTTTTCGCGACCCGACATAGCCTGTAGTTTGTCTAGAGGAAGTCTAATTTCCATAGCTAGAGAGTCAAGATCTAAATCCCAAAATGTCAAAACAGTTGTAGGATGGACAATTTTTTCCTCCTTAATAGGTATTCCCAAAGATGAAGCTACTTCATAAAAAGCAAAAAAACAACTGTTTACATTCTGTCATTTGCAGGCAGCCAACAAACAGGAAATCGTCCAAAATATGAACACAGCCTTTGATCCCTAATGTCTCGCATACTATCCAATGAATGGAAGAACTAAATGTTTCGAACAGGTGACAGGAGTAAGATAACCCCATGGGTAATGTGCGGTCAAAATAAAATTGGTAATTAATTTTGAATCAGAGCAGGTCGTAATCGTCGGGGTGAATTGGGATAATTTTGTAAGCATGTTCTTTGTCCGTCTTAGCCATCAAAAAACCTTTACCAAACTGTAGTAATAGCTTTGTGGCGTCATCCACTGTCTGATACTGACTTATAGTTTGATGGAATGCCGTCATTTATGGAGCTGCTGGATGGATATGACAGATGATGTATAACCCTATATTCGTCCGAACCCTTTTTAGGGACTAAGCCTAAGGGAGATAACTGTAGGTTGGGCATAGGTAACTCATCAAATGGACCCCCTACCCTACCTGCTGCCACCTCTTTGTCTATCTTGACCTGAAGCACACCCGTGTTGTCTCTGGCTGATTTCAAATTTGAACAT
>JAUMHH010168940.1:0-16481 GCA_032359455.1 Chlamys rubida | reverse complement strand
GATGATGATGATGATGATGATGATGATGATGATGATGATGATGATGATGATGATGATGATGATGATGATGATGATCATGATGACGGCGACCGCGATGATGGCGACGATGTAGAAACGGATCGCAGGGCTAGAAGATGACACCAACTGGATATTGAAGATAATTACGACGATGAGATTGCTGATGAAAACATGGATAACTTGTCGTAAAGTGTCTATCTGTAGATTTTAAGTTTCTACATTCGTTTATCTGTTTTGTTAACGGCTTATTTGTCTTAGTGTGTGGTTTGTGATATATTTTGTCTGCGTGGCATGTTTTGAATGAAAGCGGACTGTGATCCGATATTGTTTTTCTCAGTTCAAACAATGTTTTCTAGGTTGTTGCCAACTATGATATGGATGTTCGATATAGTCCGGGTGTATTCCTACCTTGTGCGTAAACATAAAGTTTGTTGTGTATTTTTTTTTCTCCGCGATTCTCTCTAGCTCAATTATCTCTGGTATGTATTGTATCGGCCTCCTCTAGTCTTACTCGGGGGATTTACTTGGGTGTAGTAGTTGTTTTCCCTCGTAGAGTAGACCTATATGGTCTACAAGCGAGTCGGGATCCTACATGCGAGTTTTACAGCTGCCCTTTTTAATAGTCTTGGAGCTGGACGCATTCACCCCTGGAGACACATTTGAACTCTTACAATTCAAAGGTTTGAATAGTTCATTATGAAACTTCATGGGTGAATGCATTACCAAGCATTTCTAAGTTTTTCTATATAGTAATTATTCCATTCAAATGAAATGTTTTAAAAATGTTAAATACACAAATAAATTCTATCTGAAAAACAAATATCGATCAAATGATGCCAATAGCATTACGATAGCGTGGTAAACACGATGGCTACAAAGTATGTTTATATATTGGCACCGTGAGGCCAATATAAACTGTCGTTCACTTTACATTTAGGAGGAGTCATTTGAACGCGCTTTCCTGCTCAACAGTCGTTAGAGAGCCCTCGGGAAGAGAGACAACTCTGGTATATACATTAACTCAGTGTCGTTTTTGTTTTAATTGGGGGGAGATTTACTGCCGCGGAAGTAATCGGCGTCACTTGGTTCTTTATGTCTTACAGAACGCAATGTTCTGAGATTAAAGCTTCAATCACTAGCGTTGCAATGACTGCTCGCTTCACGGGTTGAGAGTGTGGAAACAAGATATGCAATTTAACACACGTACGATTTCGTCAGCCGGAAAAATCAGCAATGCTTACCATGTGGCTTCATTTGATTATTGGCTATAGGATATCGTCCATGTTTGTACATCTTCAAGTTCCACTTACCACTTAATATCAGTGTATATTTTCATATCTGAAGGGTACTTTTACGTTTTTGAAAGGAGAACAATATCATCTCAAAAAGGAAGAAATTAATTGATTATAGATATAGAATAAGCAATTCTTATTGCGTTACTTTTCAAAGAACGATGGCCGATTGATGAGGAAGCGGGCCCACACAGTGCTTGAAGATAAATCTGACTGGTTAGGAAGCCCTACATTTGCTCCTTTGAATCTCTTTCGCATTTCAGGGCTCGGCCGACTTACTGGTGGGAGATTGAGTGCATAGCTCTATCATGGCTGACGCTAAACTTATATCTCCCTAAGATCCAGAAAACTGCTGGAAAAGCTGCGCGTTACGTAAATCCTGCGTTAGGCTTGTTGCGGTCAGATACACAGTAGATATAGGGACACATTTCTATGGGAGAGACCACCAGGCCACTTTGGGGTTTCAAATCCGTTTCTATTGAAGTAATACTTAACTAATGCCTAAACTCTTCGATCCCGTCGTCAATGATTTACAGAAGGTCGTATTTAGTGAATCCACTATCTCCACTCACAGGACAGCATTGTCTATGGGTTCTGGTTAACCACTGGTAGAAACCGTACATATACCGTAACAAACACTGTGACATACTAATATTAACGCAATCACACGTTACAATGTACAATTAAAGGATCATTCGAACAATCAAATCCTGCCTATTTTAACGAGCAAGGTTAATTTGATGTCATATGTTTAAAGGTATGGGGTTTTCGATGATGCAGAAGACGCTTATCCTTCCGGAACACATGGCCCTTTTATCTTTCTTCTTTTTTGAGGGTCTCTAAGTAAATCTTTCATTTGTTGAAGTTTTGTACTAGTCTTGCAGATTTTCGACTTGCGATTCTCTTATCAATTAATAATTTATGTATTTGTTTTGGTGTCATGGATAGCCCGCTGTAGTATTTAAGTCATTGTGGAATATTAGATTATCATAAGACTCCTTTGAAATACTGTGTTAATATTTGGAGAAACTATAAAGTGGTCGAAATCGGGTGTACATCCGTTTTTTTAAATGACCTACCGCGTGTGTTATTAACCATGATTGTCTCCCTTAATTTTTATATAAAGTTTAATGATAAGTGGTAAAACGGCGCTGTTTAATCTGGTTTTAATGAAATAAAACCTCACAGGCACGTGAGTTGTTTAACAGGATAACTAGTTTCATGTCTAGCGAAAAGAGATTCTGTATTTCAGCTAGTGTTTTCTCAATTACATTCAGCCGTATCATCTAAAGAAAAGCCGTTAAAACGGATTTCTCCAAACTTCCGTGCTAAATCTTTAATTAGTTCTGTTGGTGTGGAAAATTCTATTTAACGGTGCCCTGCACCTTGCAAAATGCATCAGCAAACCAGTTTTTACGTCACGTTCAAATTATGAAATAGGTGATTAAATATTCTAAACAGTTGAGTAATTGGGTTTGCTGTTTAGCCCTGATTGAATATTGAGTTAGTTAATTCTTAATCTTAGACACAATCTGTGTATTCATTCTTCAGTATTTTACAATCGTAATACTATATTTAGACGAAGTTTCGCTTATTATCAAGCGTGCGGCAATCTACCTTTGTCGACATTCTAAAAGGAATTCACTGACAATGATAGATTCGAGTGCTGTTTATAATGATAATTAAGTTCACAGCGTTACTCTGGATTAGAGGTACCAGAAACATGTTCATATGCTCTAGTGTTCAGGATGTGTAGCATCTCGGACAAAACTCAAATGGAGTAAAATTAGTGTGATCGTGCTCGTTAACATGGTGGTAAACCTTCGGAATTCAAAGACAAGTTTAACGGACGTTTTAATGCTTATATAGTGAACACCGTTTTTGAGTAGGACTGAGAATACTCTCACATCCTTATATGGACGTCTTTCAACCTCATCCGTCCCACCGTCCGTTTCCGCATCTCCACGTCTCCGAAAATAGAACATATCTTGGATTAACGCGCAGTCCGTGTTTAGATAACTTATCTTATAACTTTGATGATACTTGATATGTACATGTATAAGCTTCCGGCAGGTGAGAATAAAGAGATCCCATTGTATTTGTCAGAACCAATTAATAAAACTCGCTCCGACGTTAAATTCCCTCAAAGTCCGTCATTGTTACTGATACCATGTGAAGGACACGATGTAAACAACGATTAGCAATATTTTCTCTGTCCAGATGTTTCTGCCTGTTTTCCTACGTCATTATTCACATACATACATGTTTTAATGAAAAGGTTTTGCGTAGCAAGAATAGCGAAAGCGCTTGGATGAGCTTGCTTGTTGTTCTTGAAAGACAGTATTGCTCTGATGTAACTCGTCTCGCCAAGTGTAGGTATGTAAACGCATTCTCAGACAAACTCCATTCGAAATACCTAGACCTAGTTCATTATATATCTGGGTTAGGAGCTTAGTCTTAAGAGACTATGAAATGCATAGGCAATGCTACACATGTATACATGTGTTCATATGACATTTGTAAGACTGAACAAGTGAATTGATGTAATTCACGACTGCTTTAGCCTGAGTAAAATGTATTCATCCGCGCAATAATTGAGTGAAAGCTTAGCCTTCAGAGGAACAAATATGTGCAGACATATGTGTGAGGTTGGTTTTATAAAATACCCACAAGCTTTCTTTATATGTAAATTTATAGTCGCGCATGTTGTTTACATTTTCTTTGTCTTCAAAACATCTCTCTTGATTATTGAATTACGTGATGATGGGGATAATGAAGTGATGATGTTCGCGGAATGGCGATGAAGGTTTTATTACGTGTGCGTTGTTCGGAGAGTGCTGGTAACATGCAGACTACACTTTACACCATATTAATAATTTATTTACAATTCGAGCAATGCTTTATAATTGTCTTGCATTTCCAAATATGTATTTCTTACCAACACGCCGTGACAGTAAAAGAAAACATATATTTGGAAAACCGTATTACCAAAGCTTATTTGAATACCAAAACACCGATAGTTATGGGATGGTCGATGTTCGGAACGTTTATATCTAGACTGACAATGGACATACGTTAGTAGCTATCATATGCGGTTGACCCTTCCCCCGTTGTGTCTGTGGTCAAGCCGAAAACGTGATTGTCGTCCGTTTATCTGTGATCCTGTCTTACAGTGTTGACCTAGGGTCATTTACATTGTATGTCTGGTCAGACATAATGGTCGTTAACAACTTACGGCCACTCTGTAGCCGATTATAACCGGAGGTACCGGACATCTGAATCAATTACCCTGATTGCTAATACATTTATCGTTGTCACCGCTCTTTGGGTCTCACAGACCAACATTTGTTCAAGTCGTTCTTCTGCCACTTTGTTGTATTAATTATAAGTTTTGTTTTGTTTGTATATGCATGTATATATATGTATTTTGTTTGTTTCTTTACAACAGCACTTACTAATTTCGCAGTTGTACACCGCGATAACTGTTTACATTTGTACAGACCCGCGTATGGTTATTGTTCCAATTGGAGTGCAGCATTTCCATAGCATTTGCAAAGCATTTCTACAACACTTACCTAGCGTTTCTGTTGCACTTGCGTAACGTTTGCGTACCGCTTGCGTAGCATCTCTTGCATAGCATTTCTTTAGCACCTGCTTAGCGTTTGCGTAGCATTTCTTGAGTGCTCAAGTATCGTTTGCGTAGCATTTACGTAACGCGTACGTGGCGTCTGCTTCGGACTTGGTTAGCGCTTGTACGGGCCTGTTTAACTGCATTACACAGTACTTTAGCTGTGTTGCTTCTTTCACTATGTATTGTCTTTGGAGGATTGATTACTATTGCTGTGTAATTATTATTTTGACTGTATATTCATTTTTGCTTTCTAAGTTCCTTACTTACTTTGCTGATAGGTTTTCCGAGATAGTTTTTTTCATATTTCTAGCGTTCCTGATAATATAAAACAATGGGTAATTGTTTGTGTTCATCAGCTAACTAAGACAACTCTAATGTTATACAAATTAACAGGTAATAGCTTTTAACTCTCACCTAAACTACATAACCGTGGACATCGAAATCATTTCAGACGGTTTGAGGCATGCAACTGATTTTGCACATTTTATCAGATCTAATGGAAATGTACTCTATAAGTAATTACATCTGACATATTCTACATCGTCAATTAATGAATATTATTTAATAATAGATGTACGGAACGTGTTTTGCCCAAATACACTTCCATTCGATGACAGCAAACGATTCACGAGGGATGCTTACCCGGGGAACGCTTCCTCTAACACAATGGGTCTGTCACATGTACCCTCAGGACCAATGCACACAAGTAGCACTTTACTCTATGTTCATAAAACGAAAAACGATTAACGACTTTCTCAATCATATTGAAACGAACTTAACATAATCAATTTAAACATAAATCGCCTTTAAAAGCTGTGCAATGCATATACATCGACTGTACCGGCGTACAACAAGATCTGGTACAACAAACCAATTACAAAACTATAAACGATGATCGCTTCTCAGCCGTAGTATCACCGTATATTTTAATTTAATCGGCATGTCTGGAATAAATGTTTACACTTAGTTTTAAACTACATGTACCATGTCTATTCAACAAAGCAGAAAATGAGAGTAGTATACAATATGCTTGTTGAGTCCGCTGTTCTTTTGTTGGTGCCGAAATGACCCAATATCCAATTTTTAAATCGAGAAAAATAACAATAGAATTCGCTTTTCACCATGAAAACATGGACGGAATTTATGTGATTCCAAGAGTTTCGAGAGGACTACAGCCGAGTTAAGGTTCACAATATCAGTGACATGGCAGTCTGTCGACTAACAACTGCGTAGAGTGGTGTCGTAAAAAGTTGTTGCAAAAAAACCCGAGGCCTTTTCTATTGCTCGTCAGCTGCTGTGAGAGCGAATATCAACAGTGGCTCTTGACATGATAACTTCATTCTGTCTTTAAATCATTGTTAATCGTATACAGGTTGTCAACTCATTGTTAATCGTATACAGGTTGTCAAATCATTGTTAATCGTATACAGGTTGTCAAATCATTGTTAATCGTATACAGGTCGTCAAATCATTGTTAATTGTATACAGGTTGTCAAATCATTCTATTTTTAACACAGCTATACAAAACACAAACATTTTATTTTGTACTGCTGCATTTTTCTTTTGACCATACTTTCTATTCTCAACATGCTAAAATAAATACGATGACCGTTTAAATATCTTCGGGTTAAAAGAGAGAAAAAAAGCAATAAAAGATTAACAAAATGTTCTTAATGAAATATAAGAAGCGTGAATTGTTTTTTAAAATGTTGACTGGACTAAAAGTACAAGTAGTTTCAGGCATTCCCCGTTTAACTTATTACCAACCACTGAGAATCTACTTTTAGACAAACTGATTTTTGGTCGTTTTTACCGCTTTAAACAAATTTACTTTTCTGATTTCAAGTTCTGAACATATTTAACGAGGCATTTAATGGAACGCTTCATATCGGGTAAAAACTGCGAACGGTAATAATAGTATAGGATGCTGTAAAACACGTCTGTGTTACGGAATCTGACGTCACCCAAGGGAAGATCTAATTTACGAGCGTTTGATCTCCTTTCTTTTCCAAGCTATCCTTTTTATGGTTTTGACAACGTATTGCGCTTTCTTGACACGTTTAAAAATGTTGACGAAACTGTTCACTTTCCTGTGATGATCAGCTGGTGTTTTCTTTTTCTTTAAACAATACTGCAATGAAACAATTTTCTACCAATAAATGAAAATATAAATCTTTCTAAACAGATAAACGTGTTTTTATATAATTAATATGAATTAATAATCTGGACAGTAAATAGATATAAAGAACTGTATTTACAGTCTTACTACGTTGTTTTCATAGGAATTGAACAGAGATTTTCCAACATTCATGACAGTATGAACGCAAATAATTTACATAATTTTGCGGGAAGCCTGATAAATGCTAAAATGGATGTACCCTATTTGCGTTCATAATTACATAATTGACGATTAAACATCCGTTCAATAAGCGCAGTTAAATTTCAAATTCTTAGTTATTAGCTATCTGTATATTAGTATTAACAAATATTTGTGGTATTTCAATTTCTACGGTGTCAATGCCTACACCATTCCCGGACCAGTCTCACATCATCAACAGGTTTGCTCTTTACGAAAGTCTCGTGAGAGGTTTCGATGAAAGCCGTCAAAACGACGCTGGTCAAGTTAAACATTTATAGAGCAATTTCTTCTAGAAATGTTTGTATTGGAACGCCCAGCGGAAATTTAATATATCGGACATTGAAAGATCCCATTGCAACAACTATACATGTAACACTTCTGAACTTTGCGTGTTGCTTTCGTTTTATTATGACGTCATATATATACATTGTGATGTTATAAATGTAGTTGTCGATAACCGGGTCAGATTTAATGAGAGCCGGCTCTTTTGATTGGATATCTATAAGATATGATGATTTTCAATACGTAGACAGTTTTTGTATGTGTTTCAGCTTATGATCTATGGCAGGCTGACTGGTTCACACCGCGCTTTATTACAATATAATGAACAAGAACCTGCAATGCGGATCACATATTGCTGCACCTAATATGTCAGGGATGTGTAATTGATTTAGAATGAACAATATGTTCAAGTATGGAACATTTACCAGTGTAGTGTATAATACTCAGGGCATATTTGTTACTATTATATAATATTTACACAGACCCCTAGTGTTAACAGTGCCCACCAGGTGCAGATCGGATTTAGATGGCAGGTGCAACAAGAAAGGCGATGGGATATGCACGCGCGACTCGCTCACGTACACCCGTTCCATTCACATCACGTGCATATTTCGCGCGCTCTGATGACATTGCGTACCAAGTGCATTCGGTTACAGTTGTTCTATTATCAAGTTATTTGGATAATTTTAAAATCACAAATATGGTAATTGAACTGCATTTTGTTAATGGTCTATATAGTAACTACACACATATTCATTCTCTTTGAATCATTCACGCAATTCATAATGTGTAGCAATCATACCAATAAGTTCACAGACAAGGGATATGAACGCAATTCGATCAGGATCCTTTTGAAGCTTTTCCTCTCGCCTCAAATATCGTGAGTCAACCGTTAGAAGCAAACATTTTGTTGACGTTAGACTGCTCCAGGAATCTCGTTTGCATTGACGACACAGACACTTAAATATCGAAAACAAAGGATAATACCTATATTTAGATCAGTAATGATTATAAAAATTAGAATGTAAATATATGTAATAAAAGGCGTTTTTAATGTTCATGCCGCTATGAACTAAAATCGGTTACATACGTGTTTTCTTTGAAGCCTTTTGTTCATAGCTTCATGAACATTCAAAACATGCTGTTCAGTCCTTATTTTCTACAGTCTGACATGTAGCGAGTTTACTATATTAGCAACACTTAGCGTAGACAAAGCTACATCAGTATTGGATGATGTCTTTAACATGGGACCTCGTTCGTCTATGTACGAGACAGATATGGCAGTACCTTGCTCACTTGTTTTAATTATGAACTCTGTCTGGGCTCGGCGAAATACATTACGGCGCTCACTTGGTGCCGAGAGTTGTTACCCTGAACCACGTGACCTTTGGTCAGCCATGGGCTTTTTCTCGGATGTGTACGTGTGCTGGCTCCATTCAGCGGCCCTTTATTATTGATGGGAGGTTATGGTGTATTTATTATCGGATAATCACCGTAAAAATGTCAGGCGTCTGTGAAGTATATTAGGTCTTCTGTTACAAGCACAGTCTTTAGGTAAAAGCTTTAAGAGAGTAATCAAACCAGAATCAATGACAAAGAATGTTTGCATCCTGATGGCCATTCGTTTACAGTAAAACAGTCATTGGTTTTGTGAGGCTGCTAAAGTCGGCATAGCGGGTGAAATAGGAACGGTACATCATTTTTACATTCGATATCTGCTTCAGGCGAAATCAACAGATGCCAAAAGCATTTCTTTGTGGACATTTGTCGAGCTCTATGGATATTTGCAAGTTAATATTTATCTAGATTTATTAAGGTTATTGAAATGACGTAATTATTTTGCTCATAACTTCCACACCAACCCGGATTGATTGTATTGCAATCGACGAGCCTGCATGGGCATCAAGGTAAACGGTAATCAACATGTTTGGTTTTTATTTTCGTGCAGAAATCCATTTAGTTTTAATATTTTATTCTATCGTTTGTTTATACAATGTCATGCGATATTCTATTTATACATTTATCGAGTTTTAACAAATGGCATTCTTAGGGTTTACGTAATGAAATAGAAATAAGACGATATAGCGAATCTAGTCCGTGTAATCAGCGTCGTCGTTCCGTTCATCACACTACTTCATTGTCTTAGAAACGCGCACTTACGTGATCACAACTAATATTGTCTTGCTCAAGTAATTGTCTCGTGCTCACGTTCAATTATCCCTCGATCATTTCGTGAGCACGTGTTCATTAGTCGTGCACATTACGTATTAGTTCGTTGCATCGTCTCGGATCAATTTGCACGTGTCCCTAAAGGGAGAAAGGGGACTAAGAGAAGCGAATTGTTGCGTCCTGGAGCAGGCGATACCAAAAGAAGTAGATCCTGGTTATCTATTTTGAAGAACTTTATTCGCCTCATAAAAGGGTTGATAACGATAAATATTCAATTATTAGACCCCGAACGTCTATAGACAATCATTGATTTTTCTGCTTTCTTTACAAAATCGTTGAGACTCAGAATAGCCTTGAACTTCGGTTAACTTGCGATAGATCGTGGCGAGCTTAATATAGCAGTTCCGTTTATGTCAGACCATGCTTCAAATGTCCTGAAGCAACAGGGTGAATGTCTTCATACACACCGAAAACACTTTGTAATATTTCGTAAGGAATTTAAACGTTTTTTTGTCAAAACGACAACTTGGAAGTGTATAGGAACGACGCATATCAAAATGAACAATGTAAATTTAAAGGTAAAAAATGTGCAAATGTGGTCCAATACGGCGAAAATGTGCAGTAGTCGATGTGTGAAGTGTATGTCGATTGTATACGTCCCCAATCCGAACATTGTTTGAATGCTTAGATGTCAACATGGCGTTTCGTAAACTCAGATTTAGGTATTTCAGCCAAAGGAGGCAAAAGAAAAAAACAAACAAACAGAACAAAAACAAACAAACAAAAGATAAAACAAAGGAAAACGAACAAAAAGCAAAATAAACGCGAGACCGGAAGTAATCCAGGACCAATCATGACGTGACGTCAAATTCAAATCATGACGGACATTAACGAGTCGTTTCCGATTGACGTCCGCCGCCTGACGTATTTGGTAAAGGTAGAAAGCCACATCATATTCCTGCGAAAATGACAGTTCTGCTATTTGGTAAAACGTTTTTTTTCAAATGATGTTTGAACCAAATGAGACCACAATTGTAACGAAAGATGAAAATAGTATTGAACGTTAATTTAAGGATTGAAATGCATCCTTTTCACATTAATGAACTGATACAACACACTTCCATTCAAATATATTCTCCAAGATGCGCTACCGTACATCATGCATTAAGTTTGAACGGAACTGTGTAGCATACCGTTAAATGTTAAAAAGACGCCTTTCAATCCGTAAATAGACGTTATATATCATGTAGTACAGTACATGTACATGACAATATAGCAAGAGCAATACAGAGGCAATCATTCTCCAGACAGAGACTACTTACTTCCTTTTGTTATTGAAACATAAACTATTTCTAGCATTTACACCTACCAACGGAATACAAACGTGTATCAAGAACAATACGTTATGATATTTATGTTAAACCTCACGCAAAATACACGCAGTTTTCGTGACTGGCAAAAGTTGTACTTTTAATGTCACGTTAGAATACAAAAAAGAACTGAAACCAACATAGCAGTATATTACATTACATAAAAGCCTAATACTTTATTATATGAAGATAAAGTAGGGTGGGACTTTATCATACATAGAAGTCTACCACGTCATTACATCAAACAGGCTATTTGTTATATGATTACACATAATCAAATAAAACACGTATATTTGTATCTGCTCTTGGTACGTGTGTATCGTTAGCTTTGTTAACTTGAATAAACCTTAACACGCATCTTACTTTTTGACATTTTACTTAAGAAGAACGCCGTGTATTACGTCGTTTCATATGTCATTTCATATGGTCGAAAGCGCGAACACAATCATTGGCTGTTCCTTTCATCCGACAGACAGATGTCAAAAACATTATCGATTCATTCAGGTTAAACAAACAATACATCGAGAAATATTTCACATCTAATGATATTTCGTACTATTCTTGGCGCAAAAACTGGAGAAAATCCGAAGTGATAGCACCAAGCGTCATACTCCCCAATGACAGTAACTCCCGTGATCATAATGCTCCCAATTGACAAATTGGTCTGCTGAAAGTTGTCTTTGCTCTCAAAATTGCAAGCGTCTGTGCGATAATATGCTCCGCCGAGACCCGGATTAAATATTCCGACACCAGTGACACCTACAGACCCTTGTGGACACCTTTTCAATAGCCTGTACATCCCCAAATGTGCGTATTGGAGCATTCTGCTCTTTCATGTATTTTGAGATAGCTGTGTTTGCGGGGATTTCAGGTTCGAAGTGACAGTATGTGGACATGATCGTCTCACTTCGTGCAGTCCTACAAATGGCCTCTCAGACAGTATTGTCGCCCCGACTCTTCTGAATAATAGTTGTGCCCGTAATGCGGACGTACGCGTGGTGAAATGTTAATTAGGACATATTACATAGGATATGTCATGAATTCCTAATACGACACTCTTTAGTAATAACATAGTTGTGACAGACACAAGTTGAGGAAGAACCCCGAATCCCTTCAACATTCTAATTTTCTGATATATTTTATCTAAAAAAAAGCTAGATAACTTTTCAAACTAGAATGAATCATATGTTTATGATATATATCGAATATCTTGTAGACAATACTCTCTTGCCAATTTCGAAACCGCCACGATTGTTAAAAATCTCTGAGCAATTGATTTACAGCTAACCCTCTACTTCGCTCCATTGTTTCCGTGTTTCTCCTTAAAAATATGCCTCGTCTATTAATTCTTACCTTTTGGTGGTTTTACATTTCATTTTTATGAATTTCTACCCCTTTAAACGTAATAAATAACTTAAAATCGTATTTGTCGGTGTTTCTATGACAACTATTCTGTTTTCTTGTTTCATTCTTAAATACTTTGTGACTAATGTCTAGCTATTTTTACACCCGTTGCGTGTATAAACTGTACTATGATAGAAACGGTTTGATACCTTTATCGTAATTCAAAACGTCAGGAAGGCAGTCAAATCTTTTTCAGACAATCTCGTCGTTTGCTTCATGTAACACATACTCTGATTGGCTGAACGCAGAGCGCAACATCCAATCAAATTAAGTCTGGTACAAGTTTGAGTCAAAATATAAATCGAGGTGAAAGTCGTAAAGCTTGTTCATGTAATGTAAACATTTTACCCAGAGGTACATGTAAAATACCGTAGTTTTATTCAGATAGAGAACATTCTAATCTGAATACCAGATACAAGACACTTAATTTAGAGTCAAATAGAAACAGAAACATTTAACGACTCTATACCTATAATACCTGTTATAAAATGTAGTGTTACTTGATTGTTATGTCTGTAGTGTTACTAGATTGTTATGTCTGTAGTGTTACTATATATAGTGTTATGTCTGTAGTGTTACTAGATTGTTAGGTGTACACTGTAACTAGATTGCTAGGTGTACACTGTTACTAGATTGTTAGGTGTACACTGTTACTAGATTGTTAGGTGTACACCGTTACTAGATTGTTAGGTGTACACCGTTACTAGATTGTTAGGTGTACACCGTTACTAGATTGTTAGGTGTACACTGTTACTAGATTGTTTTGTCTGTACTTTTACTGGATTGTTATGCCTGTATTGTATAAAGAATTCAACATGAAGTATAATTTATACTGCATACTGCGTTACACGATATGATGTCATTACTTTCCAGAAATAAGAATATATTTCACTGGCAAATCAGCATAACAGTGGACATTGAATACATTATCAAACCGATTTCTTCTTGCTTATTTCCTTTACGGGTGTCGGGATAATACCATGCGTAGCGCTTGCCTCTGAACAGGTGATTATTGTCCACCTCATCTGGCCATCCGTCTGCCTCGTTACGTGCATTTCTGATTGACAACAACAAATCAGAGACGCTACACACAGGAAATTAATTAACACTTGTAAATCGTGCTGACGCCCGCCGTAATCACTGCCTAGACAAAATGTACAATTCATTGTGTAAAACAAAAGGTAGGATCTCCTGGGAAACAATGGCATCGCAAAGTGTCTTGAGGGTTGTTCGGCGTGTTATGATCAGGCACCATCTACTAGAATTCAGTCTCGATCAGGCGGAGACTCTTAGCCAGGATGACCGCCTCGAGTAGTCTTGGTGACTGTTACTGGATCTGTACGGAGGCAGATGTGCAGACATAGCGATGGACAAATCTCTAGAGAGACTGATGCTCTTAGTTACAAAAATAATTAGTTTCCCACCTGTGGTAACAAAGTCAATTATTTTTTTTACCTGTGGTAATAAAGTCAATTAATTTCTTACCTGTTGTAACAAAAGTAACTGAGTTCGATCCAGTATCAACAAAATAAATCAATTCCTACCTTCGTAGCAATGTTACAGTGTGCTTAATTACCGTGGTTTCAGCGGTTGTATACATTTATGTTTTTATATCAGTACTGCATCTTGACAGTTTTATTGTTAGACCAGTTCATTACAATACCTGGGAGTATTTTTGGCAAAAGTTTTGCATTTCATATTTTATAGTACTCCAGATCTGAACCAAGAGACCCGAATAAACGGACATAGAAGAATCCATTTTATGTTAATAGTTCTGTATCAATTGGGATGTAATGTAGCTATTCCCCCAGTCATCAGGTAGAGGTGACGTGGTGTATTTGTTGTAGTTCTGTATCCCCAGTCATCAGGTAGAGGTGACGTGGTGTATTTGTTGTAGTTCTGTACCCCCAGTCATCAGGTAGAGGTGACGTGGTGTATTTGTTGTAGTTCTGTATCGCCAGTCATCAGGTAGAGGTGACGTGGTGTATTTGTTGTAGGATGGCAAACTCGGAATAAATCTTGTCAACTCTCTGATCCAGTCGAACTCAAACACCGTCGCAGTGCACGTGTTGCTTATGGCACGCAAGGCTCCTGTTATAAAATGCAATAATAGTTTGTGGGTTATTTAAATAGATATCGTTACCGATGTAACGATGAAGAGAAAATGAGACGTTTTGAAATGTTACCCCGAAGTAAGTCCTTATGGGAATAGTTCTTCCGCTCTAGAACAGCTGCTAGCTTCCGTAATTGGCAACAGCTAGGCTTCACCACGAGGATTGTTCGAGGGGTAGTCCTTCAGTCGTAGTTGTAAAGTGTTAGTTCGAACACATTACACCTGATTGTTGGATTCGTTTAGGATTTGACCTTTAGTTTTTTTGTTCTTAAATTACATAAGGAGTCATGCTAGGGCGAACGTAATGGCGTTCAAGCTAACCCCAAAACATATGTTGTTCCATGAGTTGATTATAAAAAGGACAGGATTTTTTTGCGCTTTTGTCTCTGTACTATTGTAAAACGAAACAAAATGGGAGATATCTTGGACTGACGGCAAAGCGAACGTCATAAAACACGTGCTGCATGTCTTATTCATGTATTTGATGACTTGTCAAGTACATACTAAATCAACTTTTGGAGGAGTGGTTAAGTTGTTTAATTATATTATTTCATTTATTTGTTTATGAATTTTTATTCATTTTTTTTTTTTTGTAATTCGTTCAGTGTTCAGAGAACTTTTTTTTCTCTCGTTTCCGAAGGATTGTTCAGAGCGAAGAATTCATCCAGTTCCTGAGGCACTTGTACGAATTCCGCAGGGCACGTTCAGTTTCTAGAATTTCTAGATTACTCATTTTTAGACGATTATATAAAGTTCATATAGTAGGAACATCATTTCAATTACACATACTTCATTCTTTTTATCCACTTTTTGGCGTTCCATGACGCCTGATAAAATGTCACATGTTAACGTTAGCAATTAAAAATGTGTGTTGCACCATACCATGCTACATAGGTAATACATATTGATCAACATCGTCGTTGCTGCCTTTTTATCAAACTGTGTGTAGTGTTGTCAGAGGAGTAGATTGTGCTATGAACCTAGCACCAAATACCGCACGATCTGAAGATCAAAAATGACTTAATTTCAAGTGATGACCTGTGTGGGCTGCGGAAATTACTCGGCATACTGTAAATGACGTATATTCTTTGAGCTACATTTAAAAATGTGTCTTCGTTCGCAATGAAAGGCGATTATGAGTTTTACAATCTGGTGAGAATTAATTAAAATACATGCAAATGAATAAAAAAAAACGTGTAAAGCGTATAATGGTATCAATTCAAATGTATTCATGAATTGTTAAATTCACAAAATAATGAACATACACTAACTTTGTCTGAAAACTATACTGTTGTCCGTTTTATAGTGTGTATTCAATAGTAGTTTCCCGTTTGACAGCGTGTATTTACATGTAGTTTCCCGTTTGACAGCGTGTATTTATAAGTAGTTTCCCATTTGACAGCGTGTATTTATAAGTAGTTTCCCAGTTGACAGTGTGTATTTATAAAAAGTTTCCCGTTTGACAGCGTGTATTTATAAGTAGTTTCCCATTTGACAGTGTGTATTTATAAGTAGTTTCCCATTTGACAGTGTGTATTTATAAGTAATTTCCCAATTGACAGCGTGTATTTATAAGAAGTTTCCCGTTTGACAGTGTGTATTTATAAGTAGTTTCCCATTTGACAGCGTGTATTCATTAGTAGTTTCCCATTTGCCAGTGTGTATTTATTAGTTGTTTCCCATTTGAGAGTGTGCATTCATTAGTAGTTTCCCATTTGACAGTGTGTATTCATTAGTTGTTTCCCATTTGAGAGTGTGCATTCATTAGTAGTTTCCCATTTGACAGCGTGTATTTATAAGTAGTTTCCCATTTGACAGCGTGTATTTATAAGTAGTTTCCCAT
>JAUMHH010168929.1:0-16482 GCA_032359455.1 Chlamys rubida | reverse complement strand
GGCTGCTGATTATCGTTACATGAACAATTTAAAGGTAAGAATAATTACCAAAACAAGACTTTCCTGATTTACGTACCGTGCGACGCTATTTATTTGGATATCATTTTCCCAAATCTATTTTATCAAAACAAATGAGAGTTTGGAGAAGAAAGTTAATCAGAACCCTCGTTGACTCTAACATATTCCAACTGTGCATATTGTCTGCTGCTATTGATCGTTTATCCTCAAATATTCGCCGAAATACCGGAAGTGTTCCTTCGAGGGTACAGTAACGCCGGTTCAACGGCCTACATAACATGTACGTGTAAGTTTAGGACGTATTACCTACCTGACATACTGACTGACTATACTGTCGAAGATGAATTTGTTATCACAGTCTACTGATTCTTCTCTGTCCGGCAGGAAAAATAAACCATTCACTCCAATTTCATTCCAGTCATTGAGACAAGTCCTGATCTTTCGTGTGAACTTATTCTTCTGTCAACTGTTCGTCCGTTTGTTGTCTATTTTCTATTCGATATCGTATCGTTAGACAGACTTTTTCAAACGCGTCTTGTCGATGACGTAGATAATTTGATAATTTGATTTGTTTTGTTTTTGTTATTTTTCCTTTTTTGTATTGTCTGTGGTTTTTTTGTTTTTTTTCTTGTATTGGCCGTGTTTTTCTGTATTTGCCGACTTTTAGATATGTATTGCCCGGGCCCGATTTTTCTGTATTGCGACAATATCAAGCTAGTTATTTAACACAATAGTAGATAATACGACTGTGGTGCCGTGACGTTCCATTAACACAATAAACATAAAGCAAGATAGCGGCGTTGACAACTCAACTATAATTGGATAAAACAGTTTTGCTCGTGAAAAACGACGAATATAATGTTTTTACCATAATTGTGCCGCTTGGTCGATATATCGATACAACTACATACTTGTTTATACCCTTGAGTGCTGTATTTGGGCCGATCGGCCAGCGAATCAAACCGTCGATTTGTGATGACATCACAATACATACATTGTTTGATGTCTCTCCCACAGCCTTTGAGAGTAATATCGAAGCGTCACTCCACTTACTATTTGTTTATTCAGCGGCTTCTATTAAAGTCAATATTTTCATCATTTCGCTGAAATTTGACATACTGAATAATAATTGTCCGTAGATTCTTTTTCTATTATTGTTTCGATTTTCCACACAATTGTCTTTGAGATATCATCTATAAACTAGCTGACATGAATTTTAAGAGTCGACCAGATAAAATAAAAATACCCATCTATATGAAAGTATACAGGCTCAGTATAGTGTTTATAGTAGTCAGAGGTGCGTATGGCATACTAGGCTGACCAAAAGCCAGAGATTTAAATACGCCAAGAGAGACGAAGTTGTATAGACTGGTATTGTAAGGAAATATTTGGTGTTAGGCAAGGATATGCACTTTAGTCATTGTACACCAAATCACAAGAAAATGTGTTTTTAAGTAAAAAGGCATTGTCTGATAAGTATGGAACATTCATCAATTAAATATCACCATATAACTAATATCTATGCTAAATTGCATGCTTATCCCAAAATGCCATTAATGTACAATCATCCCTTATTTTTGGAAATATGCAGAACAATTGATAAAACAATGAAATGCGTGAACTGTAACGATTAAAACAAACACTTTCCTTGAGGCTAGGAGACTTAAAATCACCAGCAAATCAATTTGCATGCATCAAATAGATTATTCTACAGTAGTTGTGGTGGCAAATGCCATTTTTTTCAGTAAACTAGGATAAGTTAGAAAACAATTCAGGACCAGGAACCCACTTCAGCGAAAGGTGTTAGGCAAATGTTACATGCCATATAGTATACAATATAAACAAGTTATATTTTATACTTATAGCATATAAAGAGTGTTCTGCACCTTCTAATTCACTTAGGTTTGAGATATATTTGAAATTACCAAGTTTGAGAAGTGTCAAGAAGCCATAACTCAGTATCAGTAACAGATCATACACTGTTAGCAATGTGTTTATCATAACAATACCATAACCAACGGAACAAAACTTATAACCATGTCTTTATCCTAATGATACAATTACAAGCAGATAAAGCACTTTGACAATGTGTTATATCATAACAATACAATAACAACAGATCATAAACTTATAACAATGTGTTTATCATAACGATACAATAGCCATCAGATAATCACCCTATAACAATGTGTTTATCATAACGATACAACAACTAACATATTATAAGCTTATAACAATGTGTTTATCATAACGATACAATAACTAACATATTCTAAACTTATAACAATGTGTTTATCATAACGATACAATAACCATCAGATCATCAACTTACAACAATGTGTTTATCATAACTATAAGATAGCCAACAGAACATAAACTTCTAACAATGTGTTTATCCTAACGATACAATAGCTAACAGATCATCAACTCATAACAATGTGTTTATCATAACAATACCAAAACTTATAACAATGTGTTTATCAATGTGATACAATAACAAAAAGATCATCAACTTATAATAATATGTTTTACATCAATATACAATACCAAAATATGATAAACTTATAACAATGTGTTTATCCTAATATTACAATAACCAACAGATCATCAATTTATAACAATGTGTTTATCATAACGATACAATAACCAACGGATCGTAAACTTATAACAATGTGTTTATCATAACGATACAATACCTAACAGATCATAAACTTATAACAATGTGTTTATCATAACGATACAATAAATAACAGATAATCAACTTATAACAATGTGTTGATCCTAACGATACAATAATAAACATATCATAAATGTATAACAATGTGTTTTTCATAACGATACAATAACCAACGGATCGTAAACTTTTAACAATGTGTTTATCATAACAATATTATAACAATACAAAAACTCATAACAATGTGTTTATCATAACGATACAATAACTAACAGATCAAAAACTTATAACAATGTGTTTAACATAACGATACAATAACTAACAGATCATAAACTTATAACAATGTGTTTACCCTAACGATACAATAACTAACAGATCATTATAAGCGTATAACAATGTTTTTATCATAACAATATAATAACAAACAGATCATAAACTTTTAACATTGTGTTTTAAATCACGATACAGAAACCAACGGAACATAAACTTATAACAATGTGTATATCATAGCAATACAATAGAAACAGATAATAAACTCAGTGCGACATTTTACCCTAAAGACTGAAAAATCATCAGAAATATACCTACAACGTAATGATACAATAATAACAAAACATAGACGTACAGCGTAATGATACAATGATAACAAAACATAGACGTACAGCGTAATGATACAATGATAACAAAACATAGACGTACAGCGTAATGATAAAATAATAACAAAACATAGACGAACAGCGTAATGATACAATAATAACAAAACATAGACGTACAGCGTAATGATACAATAATAACAAAACAAAGACGTACAGCGTAATGATACAATGATAACAAAACATAGACGTGCAGCGTAATAATACAATAATAACAAAACATAGACTTACAAAAAGCTTTCTTGATTGGTTTTGTTATCTTTTGGATCGGCGGCGTAGACTTGGTACCACAGCAAAGACGCTGAAATGAAGAAGACAAATCGGTGATAATAAAACTTGACCCCATCAATCAGATTGTGGATTTATCAGGAACATCAATCAGATTGTGGATGTATCACGAACATCAATCAGATTGTGGATGTATCAGGAACATCAATCAGATTGTGGATGTACATGTATCACGAACATCAAGTAAGCAATCCTTCAAACGTAACTTAATCGTTGTTGATTTATACGACTCGATCCAATGGTAAATTAGATGTGCTAAAATCGTATTTCTTTACGTTTTCACCAAGGTTTCTTAAAGAAGGTTATATCCCCCTTGAGAAAGCATGCCCAGAATACAACAGTTGTCAAAAATCGAAAAATGAACCAGAACATTCTTTGTGATTTGCTTTTGTCTGTTTTTTGTCAATTACTTTTTATACAGTGATCGTTAGAAGCTAAACTAAAGCCTCTGTTTGTGAGAAAGACACGGCACGGTATGATAGTACATTGTAGTCTTCAGTCAAGTGATGGACAAAGGCATATTCTAACAATAAAACATATGATGGTATAGGCAAAGGATGCTGTGAATAAAAATGTGATATTAGTTGAAATATTGACTAAACTTTCTGCTGTTTTTAATACAGCCAAATTGATAGCTGTATTAGTGCGTACAACTAGTGGTCAAGTACAATAAATAATAGTACTTGGCAATCACGCTATGATCAAAAAAATATTGACGAGATCGCACCTTTTACATGCGTACTAGTGGCAAAGAGCATTAGGATAATTAAAGAGAGACTGGCGGAGGACACCACCCTATCCGACGGGACTACTCTCTCTCCCACTCAGATCACAAACCTCCTCGACACCTGTCTCACCACCACTTACTATGTGTACGAGGGGAAATTCTAAAATTTTGTTTTAGAATTTCACTAGGCCGTGATAGTTGACCTGTTCGCTTAAGTTAAGCTTCCCTGCCGGGTCCGGCTTTTATATACTCCCTCCCAGACCGCGCGCGCCGTGTCAGACCGTAGTAGAACGCAACGCGCCGGGCCCGCAAACCGTCACACACCGGGACGCGCCGGATTGAACGCGACGAAACAGCTACCATACACCCTAGCTTGCCGTGAGAACCGTGACAAAACGTGGCAAAACGGGACAAAACGCGCAGCAACCGTGAACCAACCGTGACAGAACGCGCACTAAACGCGATAGAACTTGACAAAACTTGAAAGGACCGTGAGATGCCGGGAAATACACATGCTTCCCGTCCCACTACGGACCGCCTCCAAGTTATATTACGGCCTATTACGTACTGTCACGTTTTGTTGCGTTCACCCGGTTTTACTACGGCCTACTAGGTTTCTCATCCGCACCGTGACTGCCGTGGCAAATTTTTTGACAGTTAAAAAATCTGGCCCGGCATCCACGGCAATCACGGCCTGTCACGTTGGCCCATCCCGTCCCCCCGCGTTATCTCACGTCCATCCCGTTTTGTCCACGTTGGCCTGAAACGTGATTGCCGTGGCCACCGGGATCATAATGTAAACGTAGCATTAGGGTAATACATCCAGTTCCATTACTGTATCATCACGGATTGTCAAGGTATAACTACGGTTTGTCCCGGGTTTCCAAGGTTTTGCTAGCTACGGTGCGCCAAGGTGACGCAACGTCATCACCGGTTCTGTCACGGTGTCACTGCGGTAACGCTACGGTTTGTCACGTGACACCCCGGTGGCTTTACATATTAGGACAAATTTTCTAACTAAAAATAAGTTTTCTTAAACTGACCAAACGAGAAGCAAGTCTCAAAGTACTTTAAGGCCCTTATTGTCCTTCGTTGCTGAATAACTTGGTCCATCACCATGTAGTTTGCAACTTCTGCATGTTCAATTCTAGAAGTTAGTTATTCAGCTGAAGTTTGTTTTTTTGGTTGTTGATGACAAAGTCTATGATGTGACACTATCCAAGACTGAAGTACCATGTGAGTTGGAGCAGATTTTGTCCCAAATTTATAACACCCTGACTCGAACTGAAACAAGCATTATTCCTGCCGTCACTGCCGTATATCAAACGTAGCACCACTGTAATATAGACGTAGTGTAACCGTGTCACAGCTTGGAAATCCTGTAGCAATCGTAAATCGTCGTAGTGTCACGTTAATGAAATCGCAGTAGAAACGGCGCATACCGTGTTAGACCGCGGTGCACCGTACGCGTACCAGAGTCGGCGGTGGTCGTAATGACTCCCGAACACTACAGTTGCCCCCCGTATGTACGGCGATACCGGTGGTACTACGGTGACACTTCGATTTTTAAAATACCGTGGCTCGGCTACGGATGACCCCGGAGGTTTTTTAAAACAGTTTAAAACTACCATAGCGAGCCACGAATTACCCTGGCTTCAATACGGACTCGCTAAGGATACCCAGGGTTGTCCCCGGTTTGCACCACCGGGGCTATATACGTACACAGTGTGACTGGAGCTGAATCTGCCCAAAAATAAGACGAACATGCAATGCCCTTTCAAAAATACCACTGCATTGCAAATGTAAACAAGTGAGCGGTGTATACTTGTAATTTGGGGGTACACGTGTGCATGCGTAAATCTGGTAAAACGATACGCTGGTTGAAGCGGTAAGAACATAAGACATCAGCTGTTTTGGGGTTTGTTGGAGAAAAGGAACGAATTACTCGATAGAATTACGAAGTAACAAGGCATCATGTAATGGATGTTTGCACGGACAGAGTAATTCAAATAAATTATTTTATTTGGTCAAGTTTCCTTATAGTCATTTACGTTGTCAAGAAAGTACAGTATAGCACACCATAACGTCAGAAAACCAACCTCGTGTTTAATGAAACTGCAAAACTAGGTCAGACGGTATGATATAGTTGGATTTTCATAGAAATTACAATGGCGGTAACACTTCAGAGATCAAAGTTATCACATAGCATACTGTTGTACATTGTACATGCTAATTATAAATAAAACTGCAGGAGTACTTATTATAGCGGACAAACATTTAGCGAGTTATCGAATTTTAACAGAAAAGCGTCTGGATGAATCGGTGTACTCGTCATATATGCATTTGCAAATTATATACAGAAACATTCTATTACTACGCTTACAGTAATAAGGTAATATATGACACACAGAAAAAAGTTACCTCGAGCTTTTAATACGTCGGTAAATGTTTATCTATTGTTAAATATATTATCGATAATAGGCACCGATTCATGTCAAATATATATATGTATATAATTCATATTTGCTAAGATTATTAGACAAAGGTAGATTGATATGATACCACTGTATACAATGTGCTTCCCTTTAGTTTTAGTGCATCTCCTTGCCAAACACCAAATATTTCCGTACAATACCAGTCTATATGCATGTATGTAGATTTACCAGGCTCAGTAGAGTGTTTATAGTAGTAGGAGGTGTGTATGACATGCTAGGCTGACCAAAAGCCACAGATTTCATACGCCAAGAGAGAGTCGTTAAGAATGGTATTGTAAGGAATTTAGTGTTGAGCAAGGAGATGTACTTTAGTCCTTGTCTCCAAAACACAGGAAAACGTGCTTTTTTTTTTTTTAGTAAAAAGGCATTCTGGGATAATATGAAACTTTCACAAATTAAATATCATCATATAACTAATATCTATACCAGGTTGCATGCTTATCCTAAAATGCCTTTTATGTACAAGCAGCCCATTTCGAACTTATTATTCGAAATGGGCAGAACAATTGATAAAACAACGAAATGGGTTAACTGTAACGATTAAAACAGGCACTTTCCTTGAGGCTTGGGGACTTAAAATTACCAGCAATATTAACTTAATTATTTTACAGTAATTTTGGTGGCAAATGCCATTTTTTATTAGTTAGTTAACTTTGATCAGTAAAAAGAAATCACTTCAGCCACAGGTGTTCAGCATTATATGATGTATATCTGATACTTATAGCATATAATGTGTGACCTGCACTTTAATTCACTTAAGATAGAGAGGTATTTGAAATCGTGAAGTTTGAGATGTGTCCAGAATCCATAACTCAGTATAAAACAAAAGGAAAGTGTATAGTGAATATGCATTTTATGTAAGTGTACTCAAATGAGCAAGGTTGTAAATTTCAACTCAAAATATAAATAAGAAAGGAAATTATTGAGACAGCAAAACACTTTTCATTTGAAAATTACCTACAAGACCCCCTGACTTAATCCTCCGTTTTATATAAACATTCTTTAAGTGACGATTGAATTTCTGTCATTTTTCATTCTTTTATATATGCCTGTTTAATTTACACATGTTTTCAAAAACAGAAATGGTATTATTTTAGTTGTTGTAGCTCATTTTTAAAACAGTTAATTATATTTGTGATTTACCCTACCCCTTTTGGTACCCGAAAAGCTCACTTTCGGTCAAACGTTTGACTTAGGGTTTGCGCATGTGATACAATAGGACAAGATCTAGACTGTCTTATTATACGTTATGTACATGGTACAAAGCAAATTTATATACCTGTGCAGATGTTGTAGACCGTAAGATTAGCTATATCTTCCAGTTATACTATGATTTCGCTTTAGACTTTTCTTTCAAATGTGTGTTAATCCGAAACCTAAAACCTCGTTGCAGATTAGCTTCATTGACAGTTTGCGCAACTTCAATTAAACAAAAAAATCAATTTGATGTGAAATTGATGGACCCTTGTACTGACATGATCCATGCTTATTGTTATCGATAATAAAATTCATGCACAGAGGAGTTAAAACAACTCTTTTTATAGAACAGCAGAACCTTTCTATTTATAATTATACCAGGTTTCTAGTTCAGGCCTATAGACTTTTTCTTGTGGAACCAGAAACTTGCTACCCCGTCAGGTAAAATCATATCTGTATACTTAAGTATCGATACAGCGCTCATAAACCGTACATTATTGAAACATTAACATTGCCGTATGTTCACTATTTTTGATACGTTAAGTCTTTCCTTTGTTCTTATTTTGAAAAAGTGTGATCGATTTTGAGATCGATTTATGGTTTCATTGACACTTTTTATTCTCTTGTTTTTGTATCACAAAATACATATTTGAACAAAACGGAATAAGAAGAAACCTAGGCTACGAATTGACTATAAAACCTACATCACCATTTTTTATTCCTTTTTAGCGATGAACACACTTGTACAATATCAGTGAAGAGGACAGCAACAAAAGAGGAACTTTGCTCAAACTATTTGGACATGACACTCAACACATCTGGTACACAGCAGTATTCGTACACTCTGAAGCAAGGGACCACACCCGTTGACATAAAAACACTTATAGAAAGTAAGTGTTGTTTATTTAGCGCTTTATTGAAGTATGCACATGCTGAACCTTCTGTTCTAATAATTCATTATAATATTTTCTGGTTGAAGGACAGTTGGATGCATGCTGATTATCATTTATGAAATTCCCCGAAAGGGATTGTCTAAATGCATTAAAAACTTATTCATCATATGTAACACAAATTAATCGACTTGAAAATATACTGATATGATCCATGAAGGTGAACAAGGGTCAAATAACCAAGGATAGGCGTTACAAGCTAGTCACTCCGCAGCTTAATACAAATAGTGGAGTTATATGCGTTTCGAATTTGTATCAATTGCTATTTATACATTGTCTGTAGTAAGGTGTTACATTTTGTACAATACCATTAACAGTTGAACACTTTCGCTTTTAAACAGATAACACATGTCTTTCGTAAGAAAGTAAAAAGATTAATAAACAAACTATTCGCATGTAAAAAAATGTCTTGTAACATCTCATTATTTATTTGCAGATAATGACCAGACAGAGATGTGTACATATGAAAGGTAACTCATTTTTTTCTTCTTTTTTTCTTCTATGCAATTCCTTTACATAGATTTTTGTCTGATAATATTCAGAATAACTAGAAATGGTTCCAAATAATATTGTTAACAAGTACTAATTGTAATCGGGAACGTTACAGAGGCCCCCGAACTGCCCACATAGTCGCAAATGTGCAATAAAGGTGGCAGGGTAGAGTTGACTGTGTCATAATATACTTACATATCAGGTTTAAGCAATATTTGACATAGATGGACCAGTTACATCACCTTGGCGTACACCTCTAGACGTGTTAATAAATCAGAGGCAGCGGCGGCCATCTTGAATGCGCAGCTATTAAAAAAGAGATGTTCTGGCACATCTAAGCACACGCACCATTACTCATGCGTAGTTTCATTGGAATCCGACGTCTATTGTCTGAGAAAACGCGTGGACAAAGTCACCAGGCGGAGGAAGAACAATAAGTCCCCAAACTTGGTTTGGGTGACTAAACTTTGCAACGTCTTATGTACAACTGTTGGTTTTATTCACAGGTCATACGAAGACACTATGACGGATTGCTGTGACGGTTGGACTGGGACAAATTGTGACGATCGTAAGAATTAGTTAACAATGGAATTATATTTCTGTTCATTTAACATGTAGTGCTCAACAACACTGGTGGCTGTAGCTCATATAACATGACTGTGCGAATTCATATCTATAATACACTATTATTCGTTTTCCTTAAATCGTTTCATTGCTGATGATTAAATATATCAAATTTGTAATGTAAAGCAAGGTTTAACTATCTTTCTAAAGACTCATTTCGTCAAAATGCAGAAAACATTCGTTTCATTTCTCCTTAAATGTAAACCATAGGATCTCTGACCAGGAAATATAATTTCCCCAGTTCCTTTAATGTTTTTTTCATTGCAATCTTATAAAATTATAAATTGTTTCAAAGTCTCCCTCATTCTTTTTTCTTTAGTTCTTTAACAAAAAAAAACAGTATTGAGAAGAAATGATGTCCCTCTCTGTTCTTGATTTTCAGCCAAATGCGATCCAAACTGTTACCTGAACGGTCGATGTGTTGACCCGTACATTTGCGAGTGTCGAGAGGAGGACAACTATGCCGGGTACCTGTGTGAGGACAACATAGCAGGTAAGAGTGCACATTAGTTCCGCCATTCATAGAAGTTTTTATTTGTGGTGTTGCTACCATTGTAGTTTCGTTTTATTACGTTAGGTACCAAACATATAATACATTAGTACATGTATCTTTTATTTACGCCTACATACATGTACCATCTTGGTTATAAAAAAAGTAATGAAACGATATCGGGTAATTTGTCTGGTACAAATCATTAACGTAACGGGTTAAATGCAGGAAAATTTGCTAATTACTTTTATATCATTAAATCAGAATACTAAAGGAATATTTTATTATATACTTTGAAATGGCATCAAATAACAAATGCAATGCATTACTTCTTTATTCAAGATTAATATATGATATCCTTAATAAAATTAAGCTGTCGGTAATTTCGTTAATAGATGTTCGTTAAGAAATCTTGTACACAAATGTCGAATTATGATATCGTTATATAGATTACAACTACGACCAGGAAAAACAATACTGCTATGGATCCAACACCTGTCATGGTTCTAAAGCTCTCGACTTTGATCAAAATCCTGTGACAAAGGAAGCTTGTTGTAAGAATGGTGGGCAGGGATGGGGTGCACCCGATAGACGTTGTGACGCCTGTTCAGGTAAAACAAATTACTACTAAACCTATTCTTTATTTATAGCGTTTTTCAAGTTGAGGAAATTATCGTGAAAATAACCACACCCGAATAAATATCACTGGGTGGTTAGGACTATAGATTACCGTGTCGATTACCTATTTTATAGTGTATGGTGTGGTCAGGGTACACATATATTGTACCTATTTGAGGGTGTATGTTGTGGTCAGGGTACACCTTTATATAACACAGTACCTATTTTAGACTGTATGGTGTGGTCAGGGTACACATATGTACCTATTTTAGACTGTATGGTCTGGTCAGGGTACACATATGTACCTATTTTAGACTGTATGGTGTGGTCAGGGTACACATACATGTAACACAGTACCTACATGTATTTTAGACTGTACGGTGTGGTCAGGGTACACCTATATGTAACAAAGTACACATTTTAAACCCTATGGTCTGTTTTTGGTACACCTATTTCAGAGTGTAAGCTAAGGAAGAATTATCCATCGTTCCAAGTGGGATTATATTATTATGACCAAAGCTCTTTACTATATACTTAATTAATGAGTCACTAGAATATTTGAATGTCGTTCTTCGGTATCAATTAGAAATTCTTTAAAAAAAAAGAAAAGTCGATTCCTCTCACAAACATGTTTACATGCAAATAAATCCTTGAAACATGGACACCATTACTGCAAAATGAAAAATAAAGGAACATTAGTGCACATATCTACAAATATATGTGTTGAGAATAAGAATCTGTAGACATATAGTGTTCGGCACCTTAGGTTGGAAGGCCAGTGCTTTACGCTTATTACTAGTCATCTACCTCATCTATGTACACATCACTGTGAGATACATATACAATAATGAACATTTTTAATTGTACGTTTGTTTAGTTACACAAGTTTCAGTACTAATAATGTTTTTAGAATAAGAAATACATCAATAAGCCCATATCAGTTCCAATATAGTGTATTAAGATTAAGAATTACAGTAGTATGCAATTTCAAAAATGATAAATTTGGTGAAAAGAAATCAACCCTTTGGCAATTGTTTTGCAAAATTAAGTCCAAATTGTATTGTTTTAAACTTCTTAAATGCACTTATTTTGATATTAACAGGCAATGCACAGGACATTGAGCAGAAACACGACGTTGGGTTCCACACTTGTTTAAGTTACGGCTCAAACTACTTTAGAACATTTGATGGCAAACAATATATGTTTGGCTCCAACTGTAAACATGTTCTTGCTAGAGCACCAGACCAATGGCAGGTGATCATGCACCAAATCAACTGTGAAAAATCAGCAACTTGCATGAAGGTATGTTTTCCATTTTGTCGTACTTCTAGCATATAGCAATTTAAGATTGATGAAGCATTGACGTGTGCTTACCCACACGGTATAGAGTGGCGACTCGCCATGGGGAAAATGGAATAACGAAAATCATGAGATTCAATGTTTTATAAATGCAAAGAGGCGGTCACGATACGTGAAAATATAACGTGATACACAGTTTCCCTACATCCTCACTTTATGACGTCATTTCAATTGTTATGTTACAATACTTTCTGCCAAATGCATACTTCGGTGAATGTGTGGTTATGTGAACCTCAAAAAAATATACTAGCCGAGATGAAGTCGATATCCTCGCGGTAAATATCACGCAGGTCCATAAAACCATATTTAACATATTCACCTCAATGAAAAGTTCATAATTAATCAATATCTCGAAGTCTATCATACACTTTAGTGTATAAAAGAAGCACATGATTATAAACTAGAAAATGTCTAAAGATACTTATTCCTTAATACTAACTTATACCATTTTTGGCAATTTTAAATTTGATTTACAGAAATTGGTTCTCTCTAACAGAGACAATCAGATTGAAGTAGTAGGCGGTATTGTCACGGCAAACGGAGAAATCATCCAAATGCAAGAACAAGTCCCTAGTTTTAGCCCCGGACAAGGTAAGTAAAATATCGTTTGACAGACATGTTGTAGAAGCTACAAAAACAACTTGCTCCTAACCAAGACGATCCCTAAAATAGAGCAGACCGTTGATATCAATTTCAATATTAGGTGTGAAATATTATCGAATATTTTCTGCTATCTGTTTTAACGTCATTACGTGTAAAGTAGGGGGCTCGTTACCAAGTCTACAAGAGAGATGTGTGATATCTACATCATGCCTTGGTATCATATGTACATGTATCAGAATAACTGTACAGCGCAATGCCGCCCCGCCCAGACATGCCTAATATTATGTACAAAACGAATGAGTAATTGTTATCTAACTTCAACCTATCTACAGCTGTATATATAAATATATAAAGTATATAGAGAAGTAATAACGACAGAGCAGACAAAGAAATTTGTCACATTTTCAGGGCAATCCTCCAATTTTTCAAGACAGAAACATGAACACTTAAATATCACAACGTATAATAAAGATTAACAGTCACTATGAAACAATATTACAACATGAAATACATAAACAAAACAAAAGAGTTATCATTAATGCAATATGCTGCTGTTATCGCTTACCCCTGCGTTAGCTTGTAACCGAAGGCTAACTATTGTAGAATATTCATCACCGGAGGTAATACTTAAAGTAGTGAACATACTGTTATAACCACCGAAGATACTGCTTAAAGTAATGAACATAATGTTATAACCACCGGAGGTAATACTTAAAGTAGTGAACATACTGTTATAACCACCGCAGATAATGCTTAAAGTAGTGAACATACTGTTATAATCACCGGAGCTAATGCTTAAAGTAATGAACATAATGTTATAACCACGGAAGATAAAGCTTAAAGTAATGAACATAATATTAAAACCAACGAAGATAATGCTTAAAGTAATGAACATAATGTTTTAACTGCCGCAGATAAGGATAAAAGTATTGAACATACTGTTGTAACCACAGGCGATTATGCTAAAAATACTGATCATAATGTTGTTACAACCAGCCAATCACTTTCTCTAACGTTCTAACCTTAATACGTAATGCTGAAATAGCTGAGCATAAGGTTGTTACCACTGAAAGTACGACTAACGGTACGTTCTATACCTTGTGTTTAACCACCGAACGTTAATCATTAAACTTATCATAATGTACCACTGATAAAAGTTCTGATCCTAATATTACTACCACTGGACGTAACAGTAAACGTATTTGTTCTAGCATCTCACTTAAGTTTATGATATTAAGATAGTTCTCGAATGCCATACCATTAATCCCAGTTAGTAAACCATCGGCGACTCAAATTTGAGAACACACGGATGCTTTAGTGCCGTACAATGTCAGACGGATGTGTGGTGCATGTCCCGTATACCTACAATAGAAACCTTTCATACCACTTAATTAGGCTTAACGTTTAGCCTAGTACTAATTCGTGGTTAATGTATGCAAGAATCGAAGCGTTACAAGAGAAATGTTTGAGCACATCTCTTGAGATTAAACTTGGCAAAGCGGGTTCAGGTGATTCTCCTGGATTGTAGATTGCTCTAATTTTGCACATCTCGTGCAATTTAATTTCAATTCAATTTCAAAAAAGAATTTTTTGACATTTATGTTACAATCTTTATATTAAGATTGTTGGTATCTATGATTGAAAACAAAACGGAATTAACAAATTGGTTTTAATTGGCCAAAGTTGTAGATGGCATTTAATTAAAAATATCGTATTCGTCTTCATGTACAATAAAAGTGTATGTATGCTTTGAAGCAAAACACTGAATTGATAGAAGCCCGAGGCCGAATTTAAATTCGCCATTAGTCTGTGTCTAAGCGTGAACAAAATATTATTAGTAGTAAAATTTAATACTTTCAAACGAAACATTCACACGATCGAAAGGACACCTCCGACTTTAGGTTTTGTATGCAAATGATTGCACTACTATTTCTGTATGAAACAACTGCATAGTGCTGATAGGAACCTATTTTCTATTTCAATATCTCCTTATATTTGTGTACTCTCTTTCAACTACATGTATTTGTTTTAACGAAACATACCTTGGCACTGATTGGACAGGCGAAGCAGGTATATACGCTAAATATACATTTTTAAGGGTAAAAAGTGATATGAATCAATGAATCTGGAATTAATTTCAGCCTTCACTGTCCTGAAAAACGGAGACTGGATTATGATATCGGTAGAGAAGTTAGGACTGAGACTGAAAGTGAATGCGAAACATACTGCATATGTTACCCTTGACAATACATATGCCCAGTCACTAGGGCATATCGAGGGATTATGTGGAAATGCAAATGATGATCCTACAGGTAAGTGAACTCTCCCCAAAAACTGGAAGTTCGAAATTTGTGTTCATGCAAAAGTTGTAGAAATATTAGTGATATCAGATGCATCCGTTGTGCGAACCAAATTATAATATTTCCTATTTTTCAAAAGAACAATGCAGACGTAATTGAGCTTGAGGCAAAGGAAGGTGAATCCATAACACATTTTAGACTCCGTTTGAGCAATACTGTTTGACTCATGTGTTATGATTGACTTATTTCATGTATAATTAAAGGAGGAGAGTACCTATGTTCATTAAAGTTCTTATCGATAGTGTTCATCATTTTCCTTTGTCTATAATATAAAACAGACTTGAATCATAAAAGTACTAGTTTTTAAATTGATGGCACTCTTTTTTCATCATTTGAATTTTGAATGCTGTGAAATTGCAATCGGGTACGTATAGCGCACATCGCTATAGCGACCTATATTTAACATAACCATTTTCATTTATAGAGACAGTTTAAAAAATCTCCTTGAAGAGGTGAAAGAACTAAAGATAGGCTATTGAGTTTTTCTCTTTTTAAATTATTATTTTTCGCCCGTAAATATACTTATATATATATACAAAAATAAAGATTTAACAACCGACTAAAATACTAGCTGCTTTCACCCCTCACATGGCTCTTCAGCTTTTACTTCAGGTTTATTCAAAAGAACAATTTCGTGACGTCACAATTACATGTCATCAAACTACAATAGTAACGTGACGTCACGAAGTACACTAAATTGGTGGACAAACTAGCGTAAAATTTTACTGTGGCCTGTTGGGTGAAAGCAGCTAGTTTTTTAGTCGGCCGTTAATCTTATTTTTTCTATATTTACTTCCTTCACATGGACATTTAATCCTTTTTTATTTGATATACACTGCCCTCCATAAGTTCTGTTCCATAAATTTTGCATTTTTCTATATATAATTAAAGTACAGAATTATGCCAATCTTGTTTTTATTATCATTTGTATATA
>JAUMHH010168918.1:0-16483 GCA_032359455.1 Chlamys rubida | reverse complement strand
TATAAAGGTTTGATTTCACATGTCTTTTGGAATGATTTATGCATGGTTGTTTTTATTCTATTAGCGCTAAGTACTACTGATAAATCCTAAATTGATGACATGATAAGAAAAAAAAAACTTTGTTCGGCACATTCTAAACAAGCTCCTGAGGATTTACTCATTGGGTCATAACAGGGAAACAATTAAAATCCCAACCCTTTAACCATGTACACAATTGCTGGGCGTGCGAAGAATATACTTATACATGTACATAATATGCTGATTGCCCCTGGGATATATTAGTCCTTAGGTCTGCTGAGAGCCACCTATAACTGTATGTGCTTGCTAAGAATGAAGAAATGAGTACAATCATGCTACCAGGATCAGCTGTGTTGCTGGAGATTTATTTATATTTTAAGTAAGAACATCTTGCCACGATAGTTTTAATTTTTATGTGAGCGATAATGCTCTCTGGGCCACTTAGCTTGTTTCCTTTCTCGTGAACTTACTTTCAGCGTTTTCCTTCACTGTTGTTATGAATGGACAATATTTAATACTTCATAGGAAAATACTGATTTTGACATCATTTCTTTTCGTGGTACTCCAGTGGTGTAGCCCATGTCAGAGACGTATCATTCTCGATATCCAGGGGTTATGCTAACCTACGCTCACTACAGAGAGCATACGTGAGCGTAACCCCTGGATATCGAGGATGGACACATATATATACTACGGCTTTATATGTTTCTACTCAGGTATAGAAATGTTTGTATAACAATTAACAGTATATCATTCAATATTAGTAACTAATCATATTTTTTTCAATTTTTTTTTGTGCAATGTGGAAATACTCACGTTGATTAAATTAGGATGTAAATATCCACAAGCGAATATTTATTTATAGATTTTATACATGAAAGATTCACATGATAAAATAGATTGCAGAACAATTGCTAACGTGAACATTTCCACACCGCGATGAGTTTTAAGAAGTCTTATAACGCTAACATTTCCACATTTAACAGTATTAATTTTCAATGATATATATTACAATTCAAATATGTGAATACACTGCATATGTGATCAAATTTCACAGAGAGACTGGAAAAACAAGCTCGGCTAAGTCATATCTGTGTATAATGATTTAATTTGATGTGGTGATAGAAGTCGTTAGCGACTTTTTTAACGCTTCTTATCAAAGGAATAGAGGTGTATCAAAAATATCTCAACGACAGGTTATATGTAAATACTTTTATTTTGATAATAACAATCCTATGTATATATAACCAACACACATCATTTACCTAGCACTTATGAAACAACGGACATCAAGCAACAACGCCCAATGGCATAGAAAGTTACAGCACTTTTCAGCAATTCTAACCAATACCTAAACCAACCTGGCATCTCTGTCGGAGAAGACTGTCATTGACTAGGGTATTCTTGGCGGCTATCTAAACTGAACAAGGAGGTGTAATTTTCATTATTATGACAATTTAGTATATAGAATTACCAACCTTAAGACAGGGTTGTGATGGCAAGCACGGGAATATTCATTTGATTTGGTAATCATGGAGATAAGTTGACTGAAATGGGTAAATATGATGTATGCCATTGATAATATTTTCATATTAATATATCCTAAGGTCAATCTTTTAGCAGTATGATGTCTGACTTTTCAATGTCTAACCATTTCACCCCTATGTAAACTTATTAGACTCTACCATGCATATATAGGGATGAGTCCAATATGGTCTACGGTGGTGAAAGCTAGGCTAAGCTATTTGACTTTTCTATTTATGTATGTTGAACATCTAAATAAATTGTTACTCACTTTCAGTGAAACCACATATACAACAATTATACTACAACACACAACTTGTTTATACACTTCTGGGCAATATTCTGATGCAAATTATTTCAATTATAAATTACACGAAGTTTGATTAAAACGTTACACTACTACATAATTTTCATCACCAAATGACTGATGTTTTAACTATAATATTTTCGCACATGTACGAATTGTAAACAACAACAATTTCATCAATATGAAACAGTAACAAAGGATAAGCATATTTACATGCTAGAATCTTAACGTCCGTACACCCGAAAAACTTAACAAGACATGGAGTTCATATTTCTATTTAAACAATTCACCATGAAACGTCTTGCACCAATTCTGACGCCAGTGTTAAGTATGACATATGCTAGATGTCGACAGTTGTGACACAAAGTCATCAGTTTGTTATATTTGACAAATTGATCTGTGCCACCCATCATCATTGCAGCACCGATCATCACTTTAAATGTCTTATCAACTAACTGTCATCAATAATGACCCCAATCTGATACACGAAATGATCTGAACTACATGCGGGATTGGAATATCATGTCACTTAAATGTCTGAAACTTGAATGGAAACAAGGAATTGCACAACACAGAATAAGTTTGACCTTTGACTTTAGAAACATGAAGTCTACCAGAAGGCATATTGTATGTAGATCTATCTACAAAAGATTATCACAGATCGTAGTTGTTAAAGTTAGAAAAACAAAGTATAATTGTTTGACAATTTAGTCTAACCTTTGTCTCAGTTAAGTGTAACCTCAGTTAAGTGTAACCTTTGTCTCAGTTTAGTGTAACCTTTGTCTCAGTTAAGTGTAACCTTTGTCTCAGTTAAGTGTAACCTTTGTCTCAGTTAAGTGTAACCTTTGCCCGTCTGTTGAAGTTTAACTACCACAACACTCCTTTAAAACTGTCAACAAAAGACAGAACAGTTTTTGTTCGAGAAAAATTTACTTTGAATTCACCACCACTTTAATTATCAATACAACTACTTAATCTCTGATGTAGGAAAGTCAAGATGATATAGATAACACCTGTTCTTGGTGCTGGTATGTCTTCTGAAGCAAGAATGGCTTAGTTGTAATAGCATAAAGCTGGTACGATAGGAAAACATATACAATGCATAGATGATAAACTAGTAAGATATGTGTATAACATAGGTATATCATTAAATAGGGATTACATTTGTCTTGCTTAGAAAATATAATTATATTGTTTACACATATTTAAAACATCAAATGTAAAATGCATTCTGTATATACTTTTCTATCTGTCAAATGACCATCATCATCTATGATCCTTGTAACCGCACATTATTTCCCGACACACTTTCCCGCAATCTGTAGAGATGTCAGCTAAACACAAAACTTCTAATTTTTAAATACACATGGAAAGATTTTTAATGGAAAATGAACTAAATGTAGCTAGTTGTTTTTTTATTAATAAATGACAGTTAAGCTTCTTGTCGAACGTCAAAAAGCATTAGATGCATGGTGTTATCTCCCTTACCAGAAATTGTGTAACGTATTTCTATTCTATATATTTTTTGTTCCCTACCACACACAAGCCAATATATCATCCTTTACCTTAAATGGCAACATCTTCACACCGATATCCTCACACACTGAAAATCTAAAATTTGATTGGCTAAGGTTGGATTCCATCCAGATCGGTTAATAACAAAGTATCATTTTAAAGTAAAAAGTTAATGGACGAAACATTAGTAGTACAGGTACGGTAACTACGTCTATATTCTTACTGCACTATGGTGTGCAGGGTATATGTACATGCCATTTAGAGTCACACGTGTTGTATATGTGCTACAAGATTTTTCTCATTAGTACTGGTAGTACCTTCTACAATTACCCTATTAAACAAATAACAATATAACGGTACCCGGACATCTACAAAGGACTGACTCATCTGATCGGTAAATGATGTGGGTATTCAACTAAGAGGTTCATGGTTGAGTGGAAACACCAATAAAGTTAGTTTTATAGAGGAAGAACTACTGACTTTGAATTAGAAGTACCTGATACCAGAAATAACAATTGATTCATTTTGCAACACGAATTTGAAAGATAAAATGGGACTTTGAGTAGAAAAAAAACACAGACAAAACAATCGTTAAAGCTAATTGTATAACACATAATACTGAGGGATTATATCAAATAAAATTAATCAATGCTTGTAAAATATAGACAAGTCAGAATCACAGGTGTTGTACCAGCCTCTGTAACACTGCTGACAACTTCTCTCATTAGTCACTCACATATGTACAGAAATATTTTGCATGCGAATGGGGAAGTAAAATGAACAAAATCTAATGGATTTAACACATGTTCATTACTATTGTACCACCAAATGAATTTCAAAAACAGCCCTTTCTTATTCTTGGGTCACCCTTTTGACGCCCTGATTGGGGATGGAATACAGCATACCAATTAAAATTATTTTTTTTAATTACGATGTAATTCATTCCAAGCCAATACTTTTATCAATATTTGATTGTTAGCGAGATGATGTTTCTTTGTTATCATTCTTTTCAATGAATTTATGTTAGTAATTTTTCTCTTAAATCCAATATAACTAACTCGTATAAAAACTTATGTATTTAACATGTAATCATAGTATCTGCAATAGTCCCCCCCCTCAAGCTGTTTTTATCTCGATTTCATTTCGCACAAACTGAAATTGCTTTCAATACTCAAAAATATAGTTCAAAATTCTCTCTAAGGAAACATACAGTCAGAACATACAACACTACAAACCCCCGGAGGAAACAGAAAATGTCAAGTTACAGGTGCATCGCCAGGATATCAATAAAGTTGATCATACAAATTCCTCACGCACAACTCTTCAATCCTACCATCCCGATTCATTTATATAGTAGTGAAAAAACATGCAGCTAATTGTCTAAATTAACCATACTGTCAACAAATATTCCCAATGTTTCAATCAATTAGCATAGCAGAGCAGCCGCACAATCTGGTGACATAAAAATTAATAATGCAAACAATAAATTATTTCCGATCATAAATTACAAAATTAATCTTTAGGTAACCGTAACTTGTATCTCTACATAATAAGGTAATGATATATGTATCTGATGTGATGTTGGTTAGCTAGCAGTAGCATCCTAAAGAATTCTGTCACAGGATACACCAGGGCATGACACTACCTAACTGTTCTCGTTAGGGGGACGACTTTTACCGAAGTTCTCTTACACAGAAACTTCATCAATAAAGACATTAATTACTGCAGAAATGCTTTACAAATGCTTTTATTACCTTACTTAGTTCACCTTTGTTACTAGATAAATGTTTAACTCATTCACCCCTGAAGACTCATTTGAACTCCTCAAATTCAAAGGTTGGAATAGCTCATTATGAAATCTCAGGGGTGAACGAGTTCAAATCTAGCAGCATCCTGTTAGGCAGAAGATTAACCAAACAATGCACATGTCAGATCAATATACGTGTACATTGTAGTTAACCCTTTCACCACTGTAGACCATAATGGACTCATCCATATCAATGCATGGTAGAGTCTACTAAAGTTACATAGGGGTGAAAAGGGTTAACTTTCCTGATCTGACGTAAACGTCTCAGGTCTGCTGTCAAGGTAGTATCGTCCAGCTGGTGGTACCCTTTGAATGAACCCTATAAGTAGGCATGAAAAAACGTACCTAACACTCTGCTATATATAGTTCAATATTAAGCATCTCCTAACACAAAGGTTTATCTTAACCGTGAGCACCAAATCTCTCAACCTTGCGCTTTAAGAGTCAACTTGCTCTAAATAACAATAACAAATAACTAATATCTCTAAAGTATTCAAACAAAATATGCTCATCACTGTCAATATATATAAATTTACAATATAGTGTAATAACATTTAAACAAAAAGATTAATGTTAAAATGCATACTTTCACAAAGTAATTAGAGAGTTTATATAATTATTATAACTTTTAACGTTTTGATAACAGTTAACAACATGCAGTTACCTGGGAAGCACCAACATAATATCGGGTCTTGCGACGTTGCATGAAGATAACTTTGATCGCTCACGTTCAATATTTCCCACAGGGAATTTGTCTTGATTAAAATTGTTTGCAGTAAAGTTTCAGGCAATTACATGTAGTATTTACTTCAGCTGAACTGATTGCTAGCGAAAGTTTAATAACCAAAATCAATGGTGCAATATACATTTTGCTGCCACAGTTTATTTCCTCATTGGAAAATCGTTTCCATCATGATCAAATCAATTTATACAAGCATTATAATAAGCTATCAAACCAAAACACAGAATACATTGCAGTTTTTCATCCAAATGAAATTATAGTATTGGATTTATTTTAGGAAATTAACACATTGCATCTCCCTATCTAGTCTGGCATTAACCCTTTCACCACTGTAGACCATAATGGACTCATCCAAATCAATGCATGGTAGAGTCTACTAAAGTTACATAGGGGTGAAAGGGTTAAGTCTCGCCATCTAGCTAGCGACTGTATTGTATCAATACAATCAGACCGCTATTCATATCTAAATCGTAGTGATTACCACCTAAACAGGTGTTTCACCCATCGAGATTGTAACACCCGATCACACTGATGGAATACAGCCATGTTTGGATGGTCTGTATCACACTAATGTGGTGCTAATTATCCCGTTCCCCATCTAAATGTAGTTCTAAATATTTCATCTAGATGTCGGTTTATTAAATCAAAATGGAGCTAAATAAAACACTCAGATATTATGCGCCACCAAAATGATTCTTGACCCTTCTAGATTATGTAGTCAGATTTATACCATACAGTTTAAAACTGTATATGTTTGAAAATATTTGAAACCTCAGACAGATCTATTCTTTGCCGGAGGTTTTTGATTTCGTCGAAAAAGGACTTGTGGAGGGGGTTTCCTCGGAAACTGGGCCCTGTAAGGTCTCGTCCAACTTTTTCTGAATGTTCTCAAAGGCGTCGGCTCCCATGTAGTCCATTTGACCCTTTTCCCAATTGAGTTTGCGTTCCTGGTCACTGATGTCCTGCTCAGAATATCCTCCGTCAGCACTGGGACCCTGGTCCGTTTGGATAGTCATAGCGGCTAGATTAGCCACTAAACCTCCCTGTAATATAACAGAAGAATGTGTTCATTTAGGTACTCACACAGACCACCTAGTAACAACCTATATCATCTTAATATATATGTGATTAATCTGTAACTCAAATTTCATTCCACATGCAAACATTTTTTTCTTCACATTATAGCATTCACATTTTATTTTGTTTGCTTGTATTAACATTTAGCAAAGAAAAAACATCAATGATAACGGAACATGCAGTTTTATTATTGTTAAAATGTGCACAATAACAGTATTACAAGTTTAAGCTAAATGCTAACATTAACAATACAGTAATCAATCTTTCGAAAAAATATTAAGTTCGGGTTGCACGTAACCCGAAATGATGCAATGCTTGCTTATAAAAAAGATAACTTTATCTGAAGTCACAGGAATAGTAGGACTACTTCCATTAACGACAATAAATCACAAATATATAAGGAAGGTTTGATGAAAATGATATGATGAAGTGCAGGATTTTTGCTTGTGCAGAAATTGTTTAAAATATGTATAAAGAGGGCAAAGATTAAAATTACAAGGGTTTCTACTGAATGCAACAAGATACCGGTAATGTTGTAAATATTGACATTAATGACCAGTTTTTAATAAAAAAAAACGCATTTAACTTCACATTTTTTCTGCATTTAATTAGTATGCAAAAAGAGAAAATTGTTCCCCCTATTTTTTAACCCTTTCACCACTGTAAACCATAAAGGACTCATCCATATCAATGCATGGTAGAGTCTACTAAAGTTACATAGGGGTGAAAGGGTTAAAGACCATCACATACCTGTTGAAAGGAAAATCACAACATAACTTAACAATAATAATTCATTAAGATTTTTCCCCTCTAACAACAATAAAAGAACTGGATTAGTGCTGACAAAATTCTAACGCGTCTTCTGCCACAACATAGAATATGGAACAAATACATTTTGTATCTGCCAGTACCTACATCGTATATATAGACACACAATACCATTTTGACCTGCCACCTCTCTTTATATAGTGTTGATCATCTGGTTACAATCAGTTTACTGGATAAAAAGATCAAGAATACAGATCGCATCCCCTTGTCATAGCTAAAATAACAAGTTATTATGTCAGGGAAGTCCTGAAAGCTAATTATATCTGGGAATTCCCATAGACTAACTATTTATAGGATCTGTAAATATTAAGTTATATTGAAAATTGAAGCAAAGAAGCAAAGCTGGACCTTTCAAACCGGAACACCAAGAATCTATAATTATTATTGAAGGCAATTTCTCGGATATAATTATTGAACAGAATCTCCCATAGATAATCATTCAAGTTATATAACTTGTTTCATAATTGTTGTAAAATAAATAAAGTTTATATATTTAATCATTCAAGGAACTCTCAGAGCTAATTACACCTGGAAGTTTCCAATTTTTATTATATAAGGAAAAGCTAAAGAGTTAATAAATGAAGGGAACTCGGAAAATCTGATAACCAATCAAGAGAAAGGATCTCTCTAAACTTATTCACTAAATAAAACTCCATAGAACTAATGAGTGAAGTAAGTGCCAAACCCGGACAACTTTTCTCTCTCTTTTTAATGGAAAGGAAACTCCAAGCACTAACCATTTTTGGGAACTCCTGATAGCCTAATTTATCATGGAGCACCCAAGGGAACTTAGAAGTGATATAATGTAAGGGACCTTTTCAGAGAGTAATAGCTGAAAGGAACTCCACACTGAACTAAATATTACAGGGAACTGCGCAAAGTTGGTCATTGATAAGTACTCTCCAGATCTGATTACTGAGGGTCAGTCTTTTTGGAGCTACTTTTAAAAGTGACCACATCTTAGCTAATTTACCAGAGAGCTCATTCTTCAGTCTTAATTATTTCACTCTTAACCCTTTCACCACTGTAGACCATATTGGACTCATCCAGATCAATGCATGGAAGAGTTTACTAAAGATATATAGGGGTGAAAGGGTTAAGAAGTTATTAATGGGTGGAGCTTTCGAAGCTTAACTGAAGGATGGAGCTTTCGAAGCTCAATTGAAGAAAATTCCTAAAGCTCATTATCAAAGCTGACTTTCAAGAGCTACTCACAGACCTACTTCTTTATTAAGATAATTTAAATTGATAGTAAGGAGCTACATTTAGAATATTTCTGGAAAAAATGACTGCAGTTATACACATATATCCACAGCGATGCAAGCATGTAGATCTTCACGTGTGTAAATAGAAAGAGAATGTCCACGCGTTTGATGCCAAGTGTCAAGGTCACTGTGCATACTCCGGCCTGTCTAGCTATATACACAACAAGGATGTATCTGTTGTACTATCTTTTTCTGTAGATGATGTGTACTGTGATGTTATCACTTGTATTATTCATACACTGCTATCTACAAATCCTACTGTTTGTGCAAATCCTGTAATGGCATATATGCAAATGAATCTGCGAATGGGCGGTGAGGATAAGGCATGATTGGATGGGTTGAGAAATTTTCTACATTTTTATTACCAGAACAGACAATTATTTATCATAAATCAAGCATGCATATTCTTACAGTAGTATCCATTCTTAGTATTCCTAACAAAAGAATTTAATCCCAATCGCTTTTCTTGATGAAACTCGTATTTACTAATACTGGACATCAAAGATACCACCATCTTCTTTTCCACACAATCACCCTCAATCTATCGATGCTGACTCTCTATGGCAAAAGGATTTTCAAGACCAAATTGTGTTACCATTCATTTTCTGATACTGAAGGAGAGGGATTTCAAATGTGAACATTTTCCCCTCTATTTGGTTAAGTTCCTCTACCTTCAGAAGACCACACCCTCAACTTACATAAAGTTGAGTTCTCTTGGCCAAAAGATGCTTCATACAAAATTTGTTTTATTTTATCAAACTTTATCGATATTATTCATATTGGACCATGCCCCTAGCCCTAAAGGCACCAGACCCTTAACTTATAGAATGTGGAGTTCCCTTGACCCAAGAATTCTCCAGAAAATGTTAGGTTAAGATCCCTTTATCAGTACAGAAGAAGTAGGGGTTTGCATACTTATCACTATTTTCCTTATTGGGCTCTACCAAAAAAATAAATACTTCATTGACACACAATAAAGATCTAATCCACCGTGCGATGCACACCAAAAATTTCTCTTGAGAACCGACCCTCAGGTGTTTGGGAAATTCAGTACCAACAGACCTAAATTGAAGTTCGGAACAGGATATAGAATAGGATTAGAAGCTGTGGCCTGACTGTCTTTCAAGAGAACTTAAAATTGTGAGAAGGAGGGACCATCCAGTAACAGATAATCCTTCCTGAGAACCTGGGTCAAGTTCTCCTTCCCGAGAACCTGGGTCAAGTGTTCTTCCCGGGAACCTTAGTCTCGGAGAGAGGACTAATGATGGGAAGGAGGGACCAGCAAGCCTCTAGCAATATCCACCAGAAGGCAACAAGAGCAAACTCTTATGATGGTAGCGGTAAATTTGATTTTCAACTGTTCCAGGAGGCACCTAAGAGAGTAAGACCTCTCCCTGTCCATCAGGCTTTGTAGAGAACTCCTTCGGACAGTACCAAGGTAACCATTGCGAAACTTTGATGAACTTCAAGCATATAACCCTGTGATTTTGCTAACCTCCTTCCTTTGAAAAAAGCAGGGGAGAGTAAGGGTTATACCTTTAAAAATTTCACAATGAAGGTCTATCTCAAAACAGAGAAGGCACTGATAACCAGTGTCATGTGTCAAGGGAAGACAGCATCTTTGATGTCCAATAGATAGAGAAATTTACCACTGGAATCAAATTATTTTGTTAAGGACACATAGAATGAATACTGGTGTAAGAATATGCAAACTAACGTTAGTCTTGATTTATCAAAATGAAATAAAAGTAGGGATTTTATACTAAAGTACATATACAGAATTTTCAACTACAGTAATATCAAAAGGTTTTGCATTTAATTCAACGATTCATTTCTTTAATGATAAGCATTGAGGCGATGACGATGAATTATGACTTTGAATTATATGAGCTTAAAAAAAAAGCGTGCATTAATTACTAAACTCGTCAATAATTCAACACATCATAATTAAACTTTGCAAAATTGTTAGTAACTCGCGTGATTGTGAATCATACTCACCGTTTCATCACCTGTATTATGTGTTTCGGGAATATGATCACTTTGTTCAAGGGCAGGTAACTCTGTTTTATCATCACTAGTTTCACTATCATTATTGTCTGTATTACTATCCCCCCAAGCTTTCATGACCTGTGAAATGTCATATGAGCCCGGAGGTGGGGTATCAGGGTTAATCATTGACATAGGGTTCTCAGCGAAGTGAGCCTCGGGCAGCGAGTACTGCCGGGGAACAATGTCAATATCAACAACTTGGGAGTCCGTTGTGTGGCCAGCATCCTGCTGAGTGTAGTGGACATCTACATTGGGAGGGACGAAGGGATACACAGACTGGACAGTAGTCGGGCCCGGAGCTTGTGTGATGTAAAAAGTTTGACCGTTTGCTGCCTGCCCGACGAACTGGACAGCTAAGTTCTGTAAACAAAGATGGATGTCCAGTTTTTTCTGCCTCTGGTCAAAGTTTTGACCAAGACATTCTGCAGCCATAGCTCTCAGTCTCATATATGGTCCAATGTCCAGGCCACAGAAAGGAGAACAAGGGTCAGGAAGGCATTTTGTTTCAGCCAAGGGGAGTAACTCTAATATGGTTTGAAGGAGAGTTTATTTCAAGTCTCTTTGCAACTGAACATTATGCATTAATTGTGTTAGAGGGACTAATTCTTGTGACAGGTTTATTATGTTCCCCTGTTTACATTATAAGCATTTGTATAGCTATCATATACCTCTCCCTCAAAGCAGTTATGTATACATACGTCAGTACCTCTTATCCCAAAAGCACAAGCCAAGGTATTATGGATGGTTTGCCAGCAGTATATATATATAGGGTGTACACATATAAAGGCAGGTAACCAATGCTAATCCAACACAAAGTATAACACTGCAATAGCCACTTCACAACAGCATCACAAGTTGCTATAGACTAGAATACAAGTTTGAACAAATATTTGGTGAAACAGAATAGTTCTGAGATGGCTGTAGCTTTCTTGTGTATTTCGGCACTCAGTGTCAGCTACATTTAGTACCAGTCGCATCGACACACTTTATTGTGACCTTCCAGCGAGGGATTTATTCAATTTTTGATGTTTCCTTTTTGAGTCAATCACGCAGTGCTACCCTCTAGTGGCAATTGTATGGTGCTAACCTTTAACATTTTGTTTTTTTCATTAAACTTTGTAGTTGTTCTCTAGTGTTAGCTGTATTAAAACTAATAATACTGCCCTGTAGTATGGCTGTATTGCAGTAATAAATACCTGTTGCCATTAAAGATCCATTTATAAGAAGATGAAGATGCTCAATTCTTATAATATGATGTATGGAAAGGTAAATGCCTTAGTTCTGGTTACATTCCAATTTGATTTCAAGCAGCATTCAATATTTCTAAACTAACTGTTGTATGTTGCTGCATCTACAGTGCCATTTACAAAGAAAATATAGTTTTGTTCCTATGAGTATGTAAATTTATATTTTATACACATTTGCTGCTACACATTAGACCTGGTACATCTGGTGATAACCTCTGTCAGCTGTACTTTTTAATATTAAGAGCTCTCACGGTGCATGCTGCAGAATAAACGCCCGAGGTGCTGCCATCTAGTGTCAGTTTGGTGTCTGCAGCATCAACGCCTGATGTGCTGCCATCTAGTGTCTGTTTTGTGTCTGCAGAATTAACGCCTGAGGTGCTGCCATCTAGTGTCTGTTTGGTGTCTGCAGAATTTACACCCGAGGTGCTGCCATCTAGTGTCTGTTTCACTAAGACTATAGTTCTACCCTCATTTAGTGCATACTATATCTGATGAATTATCTCATTTCATAATATATTTTCCTATCAAGTTATTCTGTACAATTTACACTGACTATTTCCATAACAAAGATTTCATCTGACTTAATATTGGCAGAAAAATGCCAGATGCTGTTAACAGGCTAGCATAAAGGTTTAATCTCAATCACATATTATTAGTTTATTACCATGTTGTTTCTGAAAAACAAACATTACTAAAGCGGTTTTAGATATTTCAATTAACTTTGGAGCAAAACGTGAAAGCATTGAAGATATATATTGGGAAAAAAATCACTATAATTAAAAGCGTGACTGAAGCTAATATACTGTGTATGGATAATAAATTATAAAAAGAATGACAACATCTATTTTCTGCAGTTTACCTCCGTACTCTCTGCACCACCACACATCTGAAAGTAGTTATAATGTTCTCCGATTATAATTTGAAGCAAGGGAGGGAACTTGTTAGAAGTAATAGGTATTTGCTTTCTTTCTAGCTAGTGTTCAATTCCAACACATCTAGTAAATCATCATAACATCTAAACATAGATTTCAGTCAATAGTGCCACATGAATATATAAACTTGGGAAGCTCTCGGAGTTATATAGAGTATTTGCAAAGCTTTTGAATTTTAAAATAAGGCAAAGCTCTCACAAATCATGACAAATACAATTTTTTTAATTGGAAAATAAACCATGAAAACATTGAGGAGTTGAAAGCCTGGCCTTCACCATGAACTGTGACTACAGAAATCAAACTGGTTGTTTAACCCATCACCTATATTTGGGTGTGTTATAACACCATCTCTAGACTACAAGACTACACAGGAGATCCCAGACTGGACCTTGGCGCCCACCATTGTACAATCTTCATTGGTTTATGTCAGTTAGATCTTTACTTTTCTTATCTGTATGATCAAGTAATGTAAACAGGAAATGCACCATTTCACATATTTACTTGTACAGTTCTTTAAATGTAAGAGATATAGATCTGATCATTACAATATCAGAAAGATCTCATATCAGTACTAATACTGTGGCCATCTTGTTTATCAAATCAGTCTCAAAAGTTAATATGCACAACTACAGACCAAGGGGAACCTACATATCAAATTTGAGAAAGATTCCTCCAGAACTTCTTGAGAAATAGCGATAACAAACATTTAGTGTCAAAATCCAAGATGAAGACCTGTCGGCCATTTTGTTTATCAGATCAGTATCAAAAGTAAACATGCACAACAAAAGACCAAGGGGAATTGGCATATCAAATTTGAGAAAGATCCATCATGTACTTTCTGAGAAAAATCAATAACAAGAATTGTTTAAGGACGGACGACGGACAGACAAAGGGTGATTTGAATAGCCCACCATCAGATGATGGTAGGCTAAAAAGTCAAAGTTTCATTTACACACAGACTAATCAGCTGAATTATTTCTTTCCTGAAGTACCCTCCTCACAAATATGTACCACCTCTTACATCTGAAAATCATAATTAAAGATTCCCAAACAGCTCAAAATAATTATATAGTCATCACACAGCACATTTAAATAGAACACTGACAGGTCAGTAACGGTCCCACCATCTGCCTGACTGACACCCCACGCCCTCCCTCAGTCTATATTTAGTAACAGTAACCTTCACCTTGACCTTTAAAAGTTGTTTTTAAGCCCCTATTGCACATCTACATATTAGTGACAGATTGACACCATGATTACTATAAAATAGCTGACCGTAGTTGGTTTCACAAAGTGTGTTTCCATTTGATAATGCAGGCTATTTGGTAATTCTCAAATTGACCTTCAACGGCTAGTATTAAACCGCATTCAGTCAAAGATCACTGGGATAATGTATGTGATTTTCTTGTCATTGTTTATCTGAAATACATCAAATTAAAAATTTCCACAAGGCATATGCACAAATTATCACGAAATGACCCCATGATATACATAGCCATAGTAACGAACAAAACTTTTCATTGTCCTGCATTAGCAATTGGAGCTGATGAAAAAGCATTCTGCACATAACCTTAATGGCCGCTCTTTTGCATGAGAGAACAAGACCTTTGTAGATTCCTACCGTTGACAGAGCATCATCATAATTACAAATACCCATCCCTACAGAGGGTTCTCCCCAGAATTTTTTAAGCTGATTTTTTCATTTTCAGTGTATGTTCAAGACACTCTCCAACTACTCAATCTACAGTGGAGTGTTGCCTATTCCTCCCTGAAATCCCCAGCTGCCGGAGCATACATTGAACAAGAATTCCACGGAAGTGGATGTGTCGCCTGCGCAGAAAAGCAATCCCAAGCAAGCACTTTTGATAGGGAAGCACTGCATGAAGTTTGAGTTTGATCGGCCCAAGGAAACTCAAGGTATCGCACGAAAACAGATTTTCTATTTATAGTAACAGTGACCTTGACCTTTGACCTTCGGACCTGAAAAGCAATCCCAAGCAAGCACTTTTGGTAAGGAAGCACTGCATGAAGTTTGAGTTTGATCGGCCCAAGGAAACTCAAGTTATCCGCGAAAACCTCTGTGCGGACGACGCCGACGACACCGACATAGCAATACACAAAAAGCATCCGAGTAAAGGGCTGAATGGCATCCAGATTATTCACAACAATGCCTCATCTCACAAAAGCAATATTGTACAGGTGGTTTTGAAGCAACAGAAGGTAGCAGAGATTGACCACCCACCCTTTTCACCAGATCTAAGTCCCTGTGACGTCTTCATGTTTCCTCTACCACAGAAAATGCTCTCTGGGAAACATTACACCTCTAGGAGTGCTCTGGGTAGTGCAATCTTCCAGTGTCTCACCAATATACCAAGGGGAGACTACTGCACATCACGGAGAGTGCAATTGGAAAGTGCGTTTCTGCTAAGCAGGATACTTCAAAATGTTAAAGAAAAATGATACTATATAAAACATATTCCTGACACTAGTGACTGAATTAATTCAACAGCTCCCATAAAAAGAACTCGTAACAAACTGAAATAATTACAAAATATTTTTATTAAAATAATTGTAAATAAATATTTGTATCCAATATATCAACAATAACATATATAACTAGTGTATAAAATATAGTCACACGCACACTCACAGGGATGTCATATTCATCACTGGTACTTGATGTAAGCTGATACATTTATTTGCATCAGTAAATAGATGTCTGAATCCAACACACACTACCCTTTTCCCTGATAAATACATGTTTACCCAAACCATCTTATTATCAATGCTATAAAACTGTTTTCCCATTGAAATTTGTTAAGAAGAAAATTATTTACCGGGGGTAGATAATTTATTTAAAAAAATACCTGTATGGATATAATTAACCCTTTCACCCCTATGTAACTTTAGCAGACTCTACCATGCATTGATCTGGATTAGTCCATTATGGTCTACTCTACAGTGGTGAAAGGGGTTAAAAAATATTGTACGTTGAGTTGTGTACTTGTACTAACAATGCATACAAACTGATACAAATGCTGTCTAATATTTAGAAGTAAATAATGCTCAAATTATGGAAAAAAATGTGTCCTTAAAAAAAACTAGAACACTGACAGGTCAGTAAGGGCCCCGTCTTGTGGCAATATATCCCCCATAATCATCAAGAAGCAAT
>JAUMHH010168896.1:0-16485 GCA_032359455.1 Chlamys rubida | reverse complement strand
CCTCAGTCAATATCACTCTTTCAGGTTCATATCACATCATATTCACCAGCACAAAAGTCCATAATTGTATAATATGTTATTACTAAGCTTTTGAGCTAATAGCTTTTATAATTGAAGTTCAACACTAGTGACAAGTGTCTATCATTCAGAATGAGAAGAACAGTCCTCAATGTGACGACAGAGGTACAGTTCACGCTACATGTATCTGTTTTGGCGGTATTTTTTAATATAGCAGCGTATTTCAGATATAGCCTCAACCTTCATGTAAGCATTAAAAGCAGCCTGTCGTTGTTAGGAAATCTAGTGTGCTGATTCCTAATTCGGCTCAGCTGCTTCTGATTCTAGGTCATTGATATCATTTCTCAGCTAATGCGAGGCAGGTTGAAATCACTTCCGGGGGTTATTGACAAATCAAGATGCTTGATTCTGATACTGTTAATGCTGGTGATGAGGAAGGATTATATCACAATGTTTACATTTTGGCGGCTGAGTACGTGTCCTGGAAAAATTTACTTCAACATATGGTGTCATTAAATTGCGTCTCTGTCCCAATGAACATCTCGGAAGGGTCGATTATATAATCACATATTTGGACTCCCTACCCTCTCCATTTACATCGACGAATTTCTTGTAGAAAAGAACCTTCCTCCTTATGGAGCGTCGATTATCAGGCGAAGATGTCGCTAGTGGGAATAACATGGTACTAGTTGTAGATTTCATTGTAAACTCAAGTTCACAAGCGGTTAACCGTGATCTAGCGGTCTTAACCCTTTCACTCCTATGCAACTTAAGTAGACTCTACCATGCATTGATCTGGATGAGTCCATTATGGTCTACAGTGGTGAAAGGGTTAAGATGTTGCGAGTACTCGGTCTATAGAACAATCAGAGAAGAGAGGTCAAGCTAACGTATGGCAGTCCTTAGCCAGATTAGTATAAACATCCGGGGACATTGACATACAGTTAACTTGGTACCACCGTTCTCAACCGTCGTATTGCACAGCATCCTGACCCACAAATCTAACGCGGATAAATAAATGTGTCTGGCCTTGGATTAACCTTAATATCCTTTCCTAGGAGTAACAACGGAGATAAGTTGAACAAGCTCCCATTACTGTCTATATAAATATAGATAATATGACAGACCGTCTAAGGATGATACGAGACGAGTTGAAAACAGGGTTACACAACTGTTTAGAACATAATGCTAAAAGTGTATGGACGATAAAAGTAACTGCTCATCCAACTTTCCCTCCTGCAGGTGCGTTTCAGTAGTTAATAGCACGAGACCAGTACAAGCATGGTGTGAACAACTCACTTCTCAATTCATTTCCAATGACGATGAAAACAATCCCACTAACTATAGTATGAAATTCAGAGAAATGTTTCTATTTCTGATCATAAGAGACTTTAACCGTATCGACTTTGTTCTTCCAGACACAGGAGCGGATAGAAATCGTGCGATTGGGATGCTACAATCCGGGGCAACAAAACGTCATGTGGCGCGCGTGATGAATAACACAAATGTTACGTTTTAGTGCCCTTTAAAGTGTTATCAACGAGTAGGACATGTCAGCTAGCTCTCTGGGGCGGGATGTCGACGTGAAACGGCGCCACGTAAGGTTAATTAATCGATGAATAAAGTCGAATCAAAACGGCGTTTAGTGTTGTCCATGAGAAAATGATGTTTGGCAGAAGTTAATAACAATGGCGGACACACAAGATATTGACGTCACAACTGTATCCTAACTATGTACAATTGTGACGTCAAAAACACGTGAAAATCTTAAAAGACCACTACGTCGTTCTTTAAGACCGTATGCCTTTTTGGAAGTTGACGACATTCTTGATTCTGTGTAAAATGTGTTTCCAATAATTAAATTGTTCTTTTACGATTTAAAATCGACTGTATCATGATGAAATCAAACTATTTGATGCCTGTTATAAAGTGTATACTTAATTTTGCCGGTCAGTATATATAGAATTACATAAATACGACAAAGGCTTTGATCTTCGATTACGACATTGTGTTACGACATTGTGTTACGCAATTAGACAATCAGTGCTGTGTTGAATTCTCGGGAGAGGAATCAGTCTATTGATATTAAACACATGTGCCCCGTGTGTTGTAATGTAATCTCCTTCAGCTATTTAAAATCGATATAATTATCAATCTGTGTTGTAACAGCAATGAGATAAAATAAAGCCTCGATCAAGAAGCCGTTCAGTGTGACTCCGGTGCATCAGGTACATTTACACCAAGTCTCCAAGGTATTGGCACTTCGTACTTATGTGACCGGGGGCTACACAGACGGTACCGTGCCGAGAACACATTGACGTCTAACAATTGGTAGCGTGTGCGTGGGAGAGGCGAGACTGCCACGCCAAGACGTGATCAGAACGATCAAACTACACGTGCATACATGATGTTGACGTAATGGTATATTCTTTCTCCACTCATTCATCGTTAATAAAATACACATGGGTAGTTTATGGGAAGTTTTGTAAAGTAAACTTTCTTTGAAAAGTTCTTTTATCATCCTGGATCGAAATTCGAAATATGAAAATTGAAATGTTGTTATGTAGATATTCTAGGACCATGTACTATATAAGAGTTAGGAGAGGCATTTACTACTATATCTTGTTATCTCGTTGATATTCATAATTTTAATTTCAAAAAGGTTTGAACAAGGCCTAAAGTAATGTTAAATTTTATAAACGTCTCATTTTGACGTTTCTCTGGTTAAAAGTCGTACTAATTTTTCAAATGACATTAAAAGGGATTAAAAACGTCAGAACGCCTGTATATAAGGTAAGGCATCTGAAAAAAGGATTAACAACAAGGCACTAGCAGAACTTAGTGAAACGAGGAGGCCGTACAATACTTGGTAGAGGTACGGACTTCGTGTCACTCCGTGGTAGAGGTACGGACTTCGTGTCACTCCGTGGTAGAGGTACGGACTTCGTGTCACTCCGTGGTAGAGGTCCGGCCGCCTTTACTATAATGCTGAACTACCAAAGAAGGTCGGGTACCTGCGGATCAGCTATTCCAATTGTGAACGCTAGCACGACCAGGGATATCGACCAGGAAGTTACACGGTATCATAATAGACGCAGTTCGAGGAAAAAATTATCCTTTACTTTTAAGTTAATTGTTCTATTTTAAGATATATTTTTATGACGAGGACAAACAGATCCTAGTACATAAATCATTCATAATGAGAAGATCGTTCTAGATATCTATTCAATCTAGACTGATTGAAGCGGTGCTTGTAACATCTGTATGGGATTTAATTACTCATTGACAACAGAAATCACAGATACATTTAAAATTGTGCATACGATGTCATTCCTGTTCTAGATCGTTCACCAGTACAAACAATGTCATTCCTGTTCTAGGTCGTTCACCAGTACAAAAAAAATGTTCCTGATTTATTCAGCTTTCGTTTTTAAAAGGATGTTAAAACGATGGATGCGTATTGATATTTATTTTTAAATACTTGTTTTATGTCAGAAGGCATTTTAACAATACAAATCAAATTCACATTAAATGGACTGGCACGTGATATAATACAGGAAAGCCTTACTGTATACTGATGTTGTTAGCACATTATTATACTTAATGATATAAACCAAAATTAAAAGTTTCTTGATTGAAATCAATTGGGAATAAAAAAAAACGTGCAATTACAACAGAATTTTGTAATAGGCGCTGTACTTGATCACATTCCCATAAACTGTGTTCTACTTTCTAATTTTCCTTTAAAACTTCACAGAAGAATCGATTGACCTAGAATCATGATATCTGGCTGTTAGCTGCGTAGGATATAACCCAACAAAGTAAACAGGAAAAAATTGACCTTAACCTACTTTCAAGGTCTCAGGGCTCAAATATGTAAAAACAAACTCTGACAGGCCTAGAGTCATGATAATTGAGCAGTAGCTTCCTTGTATGGATCCGACAAAGTTTGCAAAAAAAAGTACCTTAGCCTATTCTCAATGTCATTGGGGTCAATTATCGGCCCAGAGTCGTCATATTTGGTTGTTAGCTTCCAGGGATTTTTAAGTTCTGCAAAAATGACCTGTTCCTACTGTTAACCAAAATAAAAATGACCTCATTTTGACAAAACAACAGGTTATTTTTTAACATTTCTGTATAATTTTGATATATTTGGTAACACTGAAACTGCATTTAATAAAAATACCCGAAAAAAGCTGAGTATATCTCAGGAATTGGCGGTTGAAGTGGTTGTGGTTGTTACCTAGATCGTTGTGGTTGTTACCTAGACCGTTGTGGTTGTTACCTAGATCGTTGTGGTTGTTACCTAGATCGTTGTGGTTGTTACCTAGATCGTTGTGGTTGTTACCTAGACCGTTGTGGTTGTTACCTAGACCGTTGTGGTTGTTACCTAGATCGTTGTGGTTGTTACCTAGATCGCTGTGGTTGTTACCTAGATCGTTGTGGTTGTTACCTAGACCGTTGTGTTGTTACCTAGATCGTTGTGGTTGTTACCTAGATCGTTGTGGTTGTTACCTAGATCGATAAATGTACTTTAGAGGACGTGCCATTCCAGTACAATCTGTGATGTAATTAACGCGCTATACATGTTATAAACAATGGAACTAAACAGTGCTTTAATGTCATGACTAGTTTTATAACAACCCGAAATGTTACGAACGGATATTTATATAAATTCATTACGGTCACAAGACCGTTGGTTATATATATACCGGTAAAATTTGTTACTCGGGCGTTTTACTATAATTTTTGTGTATTTCCATAGCAACAATGATCTAGTTGTGGGCCCGGCATGCTTCGCCAAAGCTAGTAAAGGAGAACTTAGGCTCCACATGACCTAGGTATCTGAATGAACTTGAGATAATGTGTCGCACAAGAAATTGACAAGTTCTAAGTTCGGAGAACTATTTCTATGAAGACATCAGCGTTACGTTAATCTTGCTATCCACCCAAATCCACCAAAGACTCTACCCGCTCTATGCCAGGCTCTTCCGGAAGAGTGGCAGAACATCCCTATGGCACAAATAAACCGTCTGATCAACTCTGTGCATCGCAGAATTCGAGCAGCAACAAATGCTAACGGGAGTCATACTCGTTATTGAAGTCGGAAAATTACAATGGCCAACCCCTCTTCAGTCATGACTGTTGTCTTGCCAAAGTGATTATCGCTAGCGCTTAATTGACTGAAGTATCCAATAGAATAGATGTGTATCTTTAAATGGCTATGTTACGTAAACGGAATTTTTGAATGAAATATTAAAAATACTAACCGAAAAGTGGAGGTTGCGTTTCTTTTGCGTACGGTTAGACCAGCATCGTAACCATCAAAGTAAGAGAGACAACTCGTACAATAAATGACCTCCGGCTCCCATCGAAAATTGTGTAGAATGTATTTGCCAAATTTTGAGGTGCCATCGCAAAGTCTTCTGTAAAATTTAAAATGAGACATTAAAGGCATAGCAAGACCATGAAAACTGTATTCCAGATTTACCGAAATATTACAATAAAAATAACGTATCCGTACATACACCTACCTAATGATAATTTTGTTTTGGTTCAACAAGCCCCAAACTTGGATGAGAAGGACTATGCATAAGTAAAAAAGTACTTGTTTCCCAATCATCAGAATGAATTGTCTTTTGTAATTGTACATATTTATTGACACGAATCAAATATGGTTTAAAGTAACAAGCCCCTTGAAAGAGGCTATAGTCACCCTAAATTTCAACCCTCGATAAGTCATATTCAAAGAACCCAATTCCGGCGAACTATTTTTATGAAGACATCAGCATTAATGCCTTATTTTTGGCTACGTTAACCTCGCTATAGAACATTTTAATAACTTATGTACAAGTTCAATATATTGAAATTAATTATACGAACTCTGATTTTTTAATTGGGGTCTTTGAATATGACATATCAGGGGGTTGAAATTTAGACTTAGTATAGACTCTTACCGTGCCGTCATCTGTCGGGGGAAACATATTGTGGTTAAAATTGAAGTCATAACATTTTATAAATATTATGGGTCAGAGGTATAATGAATACACACTCCTTTGTCAGGTGCATAGCACCAAAACAACACCACTGCCTGTTGTACCCTCTTGTCAATACACCCTGTCCTGGACCCGCTCCTAAATTAATCTACGCCAAACAAGGGCTAGCTACGCCCCTGTACAGTGAGCTGGACAGAGTCAGAGGTAATCTTACACAATGTTCTCATCTTAGTTGTTAAATATCTATTACGTCACTTGGTTTGCTAAACGGCTTTATAATTCACTTATAAAGTTGTACTAACAAAAAATAACTAATAGCAGAACTAGCGAGCCAAAGTTTGACATTAAATAACGTCATTTTAAATGGGGCATGTGTGACACTTATTATTTACGGCACGTACGAATAATAAAATGTAATTCCTTTTTGTTTTACATCTTTTACACAATTCACACTCTTGAGTGTGGTACTAACGGAAAGTTAATATCTTTTGCTATGTAAGAAAATTAAGAAATGCCAGTTTGTTTTCCTGTTGATAAGAAAAAAGAGCGAACGTTAGCGGCATGGTACCTTCAGTGCTTGGGCATTTTCTATTTGCAAAATCCGAATGGGATTCGACACAAGTTAAAAATATTGAATTTGTCTTCTCCCTTGGGATCTTAAAAGTGTTTGTGTCAACCAATGTTTGTGTTCGACAAAATTTCCGGGTCGATTTCTATAAACGTCAACACACCAACATAACTACCGGTCCAGGCTACATGGTAAATCTGTATTGTGTACAGATTGATTAAAGGGAATACATCTTAAGGTTAAAAGTTACCACATTTAACTTCCTTGATGGAATTTCCAAATCAGATGCGAGACATGCCCTGCTGCACTGTCCTTCCTACATGACGTGTCACGAACCTGTGACGGAGAACCTGACAACTATCTGAGATTCGAAAAGGAAATCGTGTGACAGAATAATCATATTGTAGCTAGTTTCAGTTTTCAAAACTGTTTAAAAACAAAAATAATCAACTAGGTCTTTTATAAAAAAAAAGTTTTTTAATCCTTAATGGCAAATTTTCATAGTATATGGTCCATCCCGCTCTTATAGAATGACACGTCCGCGCAACTTGACGCCATTTTTGCCCACCGTAAACTTATGGTGCATTCGGTACTAGCGAGCTTTCGAAAGACGACCAAGATGGCGGGATGGTATTTTTTTTACAAGAGGACTATTTACCAAATCTTTAAGTATCAACCCACTTCCATCATTGGTTAGATAGGTAACCTTTGGTTTTGAACGGTCTAAACAAAGCAGAAACAAAAAATGCAAAACATACAAATGGTATATATCCAGTATGGATGTTTCCAAAGCTTGTCTGATGCCATTTTAACAACTTTTAAATTTTTACAAAATCTTAAAAACCTGTTTGCATCGGAACAAACAGCGTTAGTAACGAAAACACTATGTAAGAGAGATAACTCGTACAGCAAATGACATCACTGTGGCGACTTTTAGAGAAGCGTGTTAGTCGCCACAGTGATGTCATTTGCTGTACGAGTTATCTCTCATACATCGTGTTTTCGTACTTTACTTTTTTATGTGTAGGTACGAAAGAAAGTTCTTCACCGCTCGATATATATGTATGCTGCATTATTATGCATACATGTGATGCATTGGGTTCAAGAAAATACTGAAAATTATATATTTACCAAAATTGATGTGTCGTAACTACCTTTTGTGTAATATTCAAAATGAGGCGTCGCAACATCAACTAAATTAATATCGTAATTGCCGAAATGTTGCACCGCAATTACCCGTATATCGACCTGTCTAATAAAATGATCGATTTAGTTCTTGGTTATCAAAGACATATTATTAAAAATATGCCGAATAATCCTGATAAAAGCCCCATCGAGCTGATGGAATCATAAAAATGGTCGAGTCATTTATAAATGTTGTGAATTCTTATTAAATATATATATAAATATCTAGGTATTTCAATCACTTGCTGATTTTATTAACCTTTAATAAGATTTAAAAAGTCACTGTTAATTCATTGTCGCATTAACCCCAGTTTAACAATATTGCTGTCTATCAGGTTACTGTTTTTGCCCTTATATCATGGCTAAAGATCGATCGGTAGAGGATATCATCCAAGATGGCATGTCCAGCATATCCCTTGGCAGCTGAACAAATAGAAAATATTAAAAGTTAGCTTCAGGACGAAATACACCTCTCGGTAAAATACTATTGTAATTTCCACTGATTTTTTTATCTTCAGTGCAAGGTCGTCAGATTATAAGAGTTATTTCCCCTTCAACGGTGAACGCACTCTTTACACGTAGGGTTGGGGTGGGACAACTACGCAGGTCCAAGATGAGGCCTACATTTTTCAAATTATGCTATATCGAAATATATTATATCCTTCAAAACTTTGATAAGTCCTACAGGCTGCGATTATGGTAAGTTTTTTCCCACTGGTCCTTATTTGTATCTGAACACAAAATAGAGTATATTGTTGACACGGATTAGTTATTTTAGAACAAGGTGACCTAGCTTCTTATCGGTTATATGTACTATTTTTCTTAAGTTTTATTATATGCAGCTCTAGAGTTACATGAACAATTTAAAATAATGAAGAAACGTTACAAAAAAACCCATGTTATTTGTCATAATCAGGCCATTTATGAATTTGGTCCCACAGTTTTCCACTTCATATCCCGGAATTGTCTCCAACTGACTTTGGTTTATTGTCATATCATGGCGGCATAACCCCAATGTAAATATATGCATAAACTATCGTAAGCATCGTTGATAGCCACCAGAAAACCCTTTTTGGACATTTTTATTAATTATCAGTATGAACTTTGGAGAAATCCGAAGAGAAATCCCCCCCCCTTCCGTCCGAATATAGAGTAATAGAGTAACTATAATTGATAGGAAAATTGCTTTAAATCGTGTATAAAACACACAGTCTAAAATATTGCACGTTTCGAACACCAAACCACCAAAAATTGTAAATTCCAGACACTGGTCATGAACAGTCTTTGCTTGACAATGGAAACAGACGTTTTTAAAAACTCGCAAATACAAGTTTTTAATTCCTGTTTGTGTTCAAAACAAACTTAGCATTTATTAATCGCTCGTATTGGCGTGGATATTAGCGCGCGGGGGTCTACTGTGGGAGGGAACCGGAGTACCCGGAGAAACCCCACGTGCTAGGGCAGGTGACCCCATACTTTTTCACGTCCGATCGGGAAATCGAGCCCCGGCCGCCTTGATGAAAAGCGAGGGTGTTCTCCACTGCGCCACCCGACCACCCAATTCCTGGAAAAGTGTTTACACAATAATTAAATATCTAATATATAATCTAACGATAAAATAATATAACACGTTATTTAAAGAACTTTTTTATTGTTATTTTTCTGGCATCAAATACGTTCTGAACTTCCAAACTTCAAAAAGAAGCTCTCTCTCTCTCTCACACAAATAAGAAAAACCGCAGAAAAATACAGCTTTGCATGTTTGGCTTAAAATCAGACAATTTGCACACGTCACTTATGTGGTTATTTAGATTATGCCTACCATCACTGTACCCAAACGGGACACTTGTGGGTAAACGGCCCAAGAAACTGTCATTCAAAGCAAAGAAGTACTTTTATGTATGCAGTTTTCACTTGATGCTACTTTTATGACAATTTAAAGATAAGAATAATCACCAAAACAGAACTTTCGTGATTTACATGCCTTGCGACGCTATATATTTAATAAAACAAATTGAATCAGAACCCCCTTCGACTCTAAAATTTTGAACTTGGTATAATTTTTTCTGCTGATACTGATGATACCGTGTCTACAGGGTACAGTAGCACCTGAACCACGCGCTGGAAATACCAACTTGTAGTAGAAATGTAAAATGGATAGTACCTGTTATGAAAAATGAACAAACACTTTTGGAATTGATAGTATGGTATAAAGTACATTGATATCTAAAAAGTGTCCCGTTTTGGGTACAGTGACGTTACATATATATTTTGAAGTTTAACTCACAATTTATCGGGATATTTTAAAAACACGATGAGACTTAACAGTTGAATCTCCGTATTTAATTATTCAGATTCATAAATCATAAAAAAAACTTACGATATAGAAACCGAAAACACAGCGGAAACTTTCAGAAGTAGATTCCCCTTTGGAGCCCTATTGAACTGTCCATTTTATTCTCTGTATCAATTTACACGAGGCAGTTGGTCGAGGTTAAAATTGTGTGTAATTTCTCTCCGTAACTTGCTATTTTGTCCTCGCTAATTACAGGCTAAAATTATGAAAACGATTTAACGATCTCGGCCAAACTTGTATCCATTGCTAACATAAAAGATATGTAACTGATACGTATAAATGTACGGGAGAAGTCAGTCGTGCTGAAATATCGGCCCGCAAACACGAGTTAAGCGACAATATGCACAAGCGTTTTCAGTTTCATTTGCATTACAAGAAATGATACAAAATCCTGTTAATTAAGAACAATTAAGTTTATTTGATGTTACCGTGATGCCGCGTCAGATTTCGATGTAATTATGGTTTATCTTTTTTTATGAACTCGACATCGTAACCAATATCAGACGCGTTTGATTAGTACAATAAAACGCTCGAGCAATTTTAATCAAAGTTACGGGACGGAGCTTCATCGTCCTATTGTCGCCAATCAGCCTTAATGTCCTCTGAGTGGTATATTAGGGCTTGATTTGTGTTATTATCCAGTTATTTTTTAAATCCTATTCACAAAAGGTTGTAATTATACTCAAAATATCGGAAATTGAATTTCGTGGCAAGATAGTTACGGTGATACACGAGGATAGTTTACCTCCATGGAAATAACCCACCTGGGAAGCGGCACTTCCCATAGACAGGCCTTCTGATTGCGGAGGAGCAGTTTTCATTGGCGAGGAGGATGGACCGGAGTTGCTCTCTGTATTAAATAACCATAAATCTGCCCCTTATGAATGGTTGGTTTAAACCCAATGACAATGATTATCTCAATAAATCCTTTCCAAGAAATTGACATTGTTGTAAATATCATTTGTGACTCATAGTCTTTGTTTAGGTTTGCTAAATTTCAATAAAATGAAATTAGTGCAATTTAGTTCCTCACAAAATCCAATCAGTATTTTCAAGTATTGCAAAATACACGGCAGTAACTACAAATAGTATTACAAGATGATAGATCACGCACGTCCGTGCTGATATTGTAATAAATTTAAGATTTATTACCCGAAACAATGATATCCTTTTATCTACGATTATGTAAGTATGATAGCATTCTTTTTCGATAATATTATTTCATTGTGGCTACCATTAACGGTATCAGAATTAACGTAAGTATTTAAATGAAGGTTTCAAATCATATCCGTTATTAAAGAAACAATCAAACGTCAATAACCTCAAATACTGTTTATATGAAGTGTTTAGGGGGACGTGTGTTTCCCCTAGTCGCTGCACCTCTCCGTGGTGGGGGGATTGAGTACCTCAATGACCCGGATAGCTATGCTGGATGGGGCTATGTGCCCCTGGTAGGGTCCCGTTGTGCATTCCTTCCTGGGGGTTTGGTATACTGGTGTCCGCCTTCGGGCCAGCCCTTTGTGCATTTCTCTGGTATGGTCGGGCCGTGGTAAATCCTCAGAGTCCTATGTATATATTGTAGATTTTGTTTCTGTCCTTTTCCTTTTCCCTTTCCCTTTGTCCTTTCTCTTTTCTATGCTTTCTCTTTGTTCTTTCTCCTTTTTCTCACCTTTAAAATTTGATTTAGCACTTGTTTTTGTCGACCATTTGTTGGCCCTAATGACCTATCCTGTGTTGATGGGCCGTTAAGCATTTAATAATAATAATTACTCAAAAACAACATTTTCTAGTTCTGTCTCTCAAATAAGTTTTATTGTCATTTTAAAGCCATTTTAGTAAGTTGCATATTTAATTGTTTGCTTGTTTTTAGATAAATGACTCATCGTTAATGTTGATACGATAATTTGAAACTCGTTCAACAATTACATAATCTGCATTTGACGTTATAGTTAACACGACATAAATTAACCTTGACCTTTGACCCCTGAACTGGTGGTAGAGCTATCCCAACCATAACAAAAAAGGGAGCAACGATTAAAAAAAAGAACAACAATAAATAACTTTTTCGAACAATTTTCAAAAGAAAAAGAGTTGATTTTCATGCATAACGAATAAAGACAAAATATACATTCCGTCCACTTGCGTTTCGATATTTTTATTCTTTATAAGCTACATTTGCATCTTATAGACTTGAAAACTAAGGAGGAGGATTAGCTAACGGCGTTCCTAACGTATACCTGATATTGAATTATAATATAAAACTTTGACAGAATGAAATGCTTTTACGAGTGATATAAGTTTAGTCAAAGTCTGAAAACAATATCTGTGATCTTTTAAAGGATTTTTGCTTCTATGGATCAAAATCCAAAAAATTCCTCTTAGCAAATGAAAAACACAAGTGTTCATTTTTTGTAAAGATAACAACGTTATAGCCACACTGCCCTGGTAAGTAAAATATGTCTGCCTCGAATTACCCATGCTGAACGAGACAGAGCTGATTAAAGCTCGTCAGCTATATTGCATGCTATAACATCTGTGGGACTTTTAACATGTAACGTTTAGAGATAGTGGCATCATTAGCAGCATTGCAAAATGACAGCGACACAATGATTTCACGGTACTTGCCACCCGTTACATTATTCTAAATTGAAACAATTAACAAGAACAAATTTCATTGAATAATTGTTATTTTCAATTAAGAATATGTGAATTATCACCAAACATCTGTGTGAACATGACCATTACACGGGTACCTCATAAGGTCATAACCTTTAGGCACGTGTACGGCTGGGTGCATTCGTTTTGACAGTCGCTGAACAAATGTCGGCATAACGGAAGTCACGTGACTTACATTACTAATTCTTTCTCCAAAAACTATGACTATTTGTCAACGCACGTGCCATGATAGGTCTTCCAGGCACTTGCAGGATTTCGGGATAATACGTCATTTTAACACCTCGTTCCGGTGTAAGACGTTGAAGGATTGAAGTAGTATTGAATTTAATTTAGCACAAATACTAACGTGTGCTGAATGTAAAATCGCGAGACATTTTCCTTCGACGTCCTTGTCAGTGCGTGTTTTGAAGTGGTAGATATGCTGACTAGCTCAGGGTTACGTTTTAATGAGGGAACGAGGCAGGCATCATACCGGCCAGGTCGCCCCTATCTTAGGCCAGGTGAAGATGGAGGGACAAAGGCGAGACAAAGACCTATTATGGCATCACGGGCGACAAACGGAGGTTTCTCTCTGTAGCCGCCCTGACAGTCGTCCATTGTAAAATGCTGTGGTACTGTAACATAAGCTGACGGATTAGGCTGTCGTATGAAGTACTACAAATATGTTTTCCTGAATGCAGGCGTTGTGACGTATATATTTTATAAATTGGCACGCGCAGTTTAGACAGGGACAAGACACAATTTACGGGTGATATGATTTTAGAATTACCTAAAATTACAGATTTTAATGCTGATTGTGTCATCTACCGAGTACTACAAGCACGAATAATGACTCAGACATTTATCGATACAAGGCATAATCATTTTTATTTTGTTCTATTTTATTTAAATGAGGTAACCCCCTTTCCATCAATATATTTAAAGAGTATATTTTCAGATACAAAACACAGACAGAAGCTGGGGTTATATATTTGAAGAAAAGAAACAAAAATGTGTTTTCACTTTAACTGTTATTAGTATAAACATGTCTAAAAAACGTCAGATACTTGAAACCTGTTGTATAGACCTACACACCAACATCAGAATTCATCGATATACATTCTCCAATACCAGGGGTTACGCCAGAGAAAGTAATAGAGCGTAACTCCTGGGATTTCTAGGATGTAAATTGAACACGTTTACCCTGGAAACCTGTATGCATCTGGGCCCGTATTCATGGAACCTTTCTCGTGCTCATGCATGGATCCAGCGCTCAAACCAACTTTCGTGTAACTCACTTAAATTACGTAAAACGATATAAAATTCAAAGGTAAACATTGAAAACAATATTCGGCTTTAAGCCTTTTAATTTTTTCCCAAATCGTCGACAAAATAAGATATTTTTTTATTAATTTAAAACCGGAACAAGAAATTAGGCTTGAACACAGAATCTATGCTTGAGCATGAGAACGGTTTCATGAATACGGGCCCAAATATTCATCTTGACCTCCTGACCTCATTTTTATAAAAGCAGGGAGCCCCTGTAACACGACTGGAAACTGTATTGCGAACATTAATGGCGGTTTCTTGTATTCACAGATGTCCCACTCCTCATTTTGTAAACGACTTTTACTGGAAACTTTCGCTGCTGTTATATTATGTACAATATGATTCAAAATGTTGGACATCTATTTTCTTCTTTTATTTGTATATATCTCATTATCAAATATTAGTCATTTATAACGCCACTGGTTTGTTAGAAAGACGAGAGAGATTTACACAGGTACACAGTACTTGTTTCCTCATGTGCTTTGTACTATTCGTGTCACGTAATTCATATCTTGAATAAATACAGTTTAAACAAAAAAGTTGGAAAATAATGAAATCGTGTCTGTCATTTGTTATTTTTTACCCACCACTTTCTTATTCTCCTTACATATTCCACCTTATCATAAGCACAGCCGTTGACTAGTTTTAGTATTTGAGTAAACGTGTTTTGATCAACAAAACAAACTGTCAGAAATAACAATGCCACCCATAATATCATTTGGACGGGAATCAAGATCAAACCACGGAGAGTAATAAGCGTGAGTTTAAAATCAAAGGTCTCATTATTTCTTAAAATCAAACTCGTAATTAAACTAATCCCGTATCATTGTTATGTGTTAAAACGACATTTGGCTCCACATCAAACGAGTTAAATCTGGAGTTTTGTCTATTTTTGTTTCGAGCCTGTTGAGGTTAATTGGTCAAATCCTCCTTTGATGTTTTTATTTGGAATGACCACCATCTTGATATCATCCAGACTCACTTTTCAATCAATATCTTCGATAATTTGATTTCATATTATTATCAACAGCTCAGTATCAGGACACTCCGCAAAATGTCATCATTACTTTGATTTTCTGTGTGTTTAAAATTCATAAAACTGTCTGCAATTAAAGATCACGTTCCAATGAAATCGATTCATTCGGTACGTGCTTAACTTTTGGACAAGGATGAAAACTAAGATAGGAAGTTTCACTTTTATTGTATAAACTGTAAATATGTACTCGGATAATATAATAATGTTTCCTAATTCTCGAACGGCCGCATTCGTTGTTCGCTATACACGTTTCCTGTCGCTTCAGATGTCCGTTGCACGACGCCCCTCCCAATGCAAGCCTTCTAACGTGTCAGGCGCAACATCACTTTCACCGCAGCCGGCAGCCATTATCAAACATGGCATTTGTTGGTAATTAGCCACTTCTCACAAGTGCACATGTCAATCAAACTTAATGTCGATTTCACCTGTGAGGCGCACGTGCATGTCAATTGCAATACCTGATGACGTCCCGAGAGATACGATCACCTCTATTGATCTCGTTGTCGATGAATCTGGCGGCCAGATGGCGTTGTCAGACGAGATGGTTCCGGTAATTATATTTCTGTGTTACCTGCTTGAGGAAATCTGTCCTGTATCGGGAAGGATATGTGTATTGTTGACAATATTGGTCCTGTTAAGCCGGAAAAATGGCAAATCGGCAGGAAAGTCAACAAGAGTATGCAATCGGAGCCCCTTTCTACAATGAATATCACCATGTTCAAGGATCGTCGAGTGATAACGTTTGCCGAGGACAGAAGTTAACACCCCATAACAGAATACTGATAATAAGATATGTAAATATGATAAAGTGAATGTGTGTGCTTTATTCATTGATGCTACTTTTGATAAGATACACCAAGCCGTGAGTTAAAAGAGCTAACTGTTGCGTATCTTCAGGGAGCTACGGAAATATACGAGTTTTAAAACGATCTGTTGAAAAATTAGCCTTTAGATTGTCGTTTATCATAAAACACTCATGGCAAACACAGCCCTTCTGTTGTGTCTTATTGGGTGTCTTGGTGATGGTGTGAATCACAGTATTAAAATAATACGGTTAGTTACGGTATAACATCGGTAGGTATGTACAACACGGGGTTGGTAACGGTATAACACGGGTAGGTTTTGTACAACACGGGGTTGGTCACGGTATAACACGGGAAGGTTTTGTACAACACGGGGTTGGTCACGGTATAACCAGGGTAGGTATGTACAACACGGGGTTGGTCACGGTATAACACGGGTAGGTTTTGTACGACACGGGGCTGGTCACGGTATAACACAGGAAGGTTTTGTACAACACGGGGTTGGTCACGGTATAACACGGGTAGGTTTTGTACAACAC
>JAUMHH010168895.1:0-33448 GCA_032359455.1 Chlamys rubida | reverse complement strand
GATTGAGCGTCATTTTTTTAACATTCATGGCGGTATGAACGCAACTCCGTTACATCCATATTGCATGAAGCCCGCTATGACGCTCAATCCCTATGTAAATACAGGCACGACGTAGATGTACTTGACTCGCATTGTAACATAAAGGAATATGTAGTTTTACAATTACAATTATCTTACCAATCGTATATAATATTCAGCAGCCGGTAATCCTCTGTACGACTGTCAAGTGCCCGGGATCTTCAATACACGGGGACATATTTTTAAAATTAAAAAATTGTCGCTTTCCAGATTAGATGTTGAACGATTCGTTAACAATATCGTCGATGTATTGAACAATCGCTCGACTAATTTTGTAAATGTAAGTACTATTAAACAATTTAAATATAAATCAGATACAACTGAAGACAAAAAAACACAAAAACACTGTTTTAACGGGAAAACATTAAAGCAGTAATCGTGTTTAAGAGCTATCAGTCAGTGATTGTAAAAGTCTATTCATTTAGGTAAAAATCTATGTTGATACATGTAGGTTATGGAATAATTGTCTTGCTGTAATCATTCATTGTTTGCACGATATGAATAATATGTGGCCCAATATAAGAATCGTGGGTCACTTTCCCTTTTCTTGGAATTTACCAGAGAGCTGGTAACATGTAGCTGCGATTCTGCGATTATTGCAACAGTTGGGGCATCTGTGTTGTTATAATTCGTATCGACTCTACCTTCGTTTGTCTTTGTCTCTCTGTGGCACTCCTCTTTGGCCCTGATCAGAAGTTCGCCTTTCGAAGTGTCATGCTACAGGGTTAGTCTCGGTCATGATACAGCAGGGGCTCTAATACATGTAACTGCGCGCGACGTTTTAACACTATAATGACCTTAGCTGTTATGATGAGGCAAATCGGAAACAAATAGTCGACAACATATATCGTATAAGCTATGCAATACTTACAAAAAAGCACACGCGTGTTTTTCTCGTTGATAAGCAAATATATCATTACCCATAAATAGTATATATTAAATAAGGAAACCAGATCAGCAATACGCCTATGCGTGTATATTAAATAAGGAAACTAGACCGGCAACACGCCTATGCGTGTATCCCTCCATATTTCGTAAATGTACCTGTACCATTACAGTGTACATGTACTGGCGTCAAATGTATCAACTGATGTAAGTAAGAGTATATATATGAGTCGTGTGAGATATGAATATATAATATGAAATATTTAATTGTAATTATACTATATATTGCAAAAAATCTTGAATAAAAAGAAAATTACAAAAAAAAAAATTCTTAAATGTCTAAGATGCACGTCAATTTTAGGAGGGGGGGACGTTCAATAGGACGCATCAATCCCTATATAGGTCAAAGGTTAAATAACAACTGATATTATCACACAATGTGTCTATTATGAAACAGTGAAGGACAGAAGTCGAAGGTCAAATTGGACGAAGGATACTTGCCGGAGATATGTTTCTCATTTCAGAGAGGGCGTTTATATTGTTATTGCAAGCTCACCATCGGAGGATTTGAGATCCCCGTGTGAACGATTGGCCATAGATGGGCTGTAGCCCCCATCTGTGCCCGGGCCCCCGGGGAAATCATGGCCCATCTCCTCGTTCCTATCCGTCAATCAAATACTATCAAGTGCAATGTTGCAATCGAGCTGATACAAGGCTGTGTGTAGCTAGGGAACTACCTCCAAGCGCGTCCTGACATCCTCTCAAACATACCAAAAGTTTTATTAAAGCTATCATAAAATGTCTGCACTTTTTCTGTTTGTTTTCGTTATATATTGCACCAATTCAATGTACGTATGACCATAGATAGATGTGTACACTACACTCAGTACACATTAACAGTCACAAACGTAATGCCGGACAAGATACTACACTTAATCGCAGCAATCCAATCCTGATTTGTGATTGAGTAGCTTTTCAATCATGTGATTGGTGTTCAGATCTCCGGAAACATATACTGATTAAAACTTTATAGTGCAAATCAGTTGCTCTAAGTAACTCAAACTCAGACGTCAGAGAATGTAACCACGTGACGTCGACGACAGGAACGGCGTACCATTCATCATCTAGCGAAATATGCCAAAATCGGTCCTCGTAATTAGACTGACGCAAAAGATCGACAGGAAATCCAAATGTAATCTCTGATACAGAACTTAACAACGACGGCGATTGCGTGGATGATTTGGTAAGATTTCCGACACTGGAATCGATCATAAGCTGCTTTATATCACAATTATTACACTGACATGGATTTTAATTCGTCAAGTTACAACAAACAGCATCGTAGATCCGAACAGAAAACAACATTAATGTTAGACATGTATATAAGAGTCATAACAACAAAAGTTATGTTCGTATTAGTAACTTGAAGAAAACATAAATAGTCGCGTACTGCAAGCATTGTAGTTTTAAATACAGCATTAATGCGCATTAATTTGTCGTAAAGACAACATAACTGTTCATGTTGGCGCCGTAAAAGACAACTTTAATGTTGGTTTGGGTGTTGTTAACGGTAACATTACTGTTCATACATAATTACAATATAATGTGTTCGTATAGGTGTCGGTGGTCGCCTTTCACCAAGGCGGCCGGGGTTCAATTCTCTTATCAGGCGTAAAAAGTGGTTCCCTCCGGTTTTCTTCCACATTAATACCCACTGCGTGCCGCCATCCGGGAAGACAAAAGTGATTAAAAAGTTAGAAAACGTGTTTCATAATAGTTGTAGAATAAATAGAGTTTATATAATTAATGTCGTAAAGAAAACATAAATGATCTTGTACTGAAAGTGTTTTACCTAATTAAAGTGTTTGTGTTTATTTGTACCGTATACGTATCATCGAAACACCATGAATGTTCATGAATGTATGAATGTAATAATTACACTAAATATATTGTTATCGGTGCCGTAAAGACAATATGAACGATTGTGTATTTGTTGTGAAGGCAACATTTATGTTAATTTGAATGCTTTTAACACAATGTTGCCGTTCATGTGGGTAAAGTAAAGACATCACTCATGTTCATACATGTGTGAATGTAATAGCTACAATATATGTGCCTTTCTGAGTGGTTAAGACATCCTGAATAGTCGTAAACGTGTTGTAAGACAAAATTTACGATTATTTTAGACCCTAAAGTTAGCGTTTATTTTCCTGTTATGGTCGTGGAGACAACATTAGATGTCACGTGGGTGTCGTAAGTATATCGGAAACCATTCGATAGGAATGATGGTTGCAATTTTCTGTCGCCGCATCTAGCTATATGCAGCTGTTCGGGTGAGCAACAGCAATATTTGTGCATAGACATGCACACTGTACGTGCTTAACTTTCCAATGTTATTTAATGTTATCAATAGCAAAATTCAAATAAATAAACATTTTTAACTTACAGCGCGTACACACTTACGCACTCGGCCAACTTAAACCTATTTTGGGTCTCAATGAGCGGATTTATTAATTAAATTGTGTATGTCATCATCTCAACGAGGGACAAAGGTATAGTTGACAATAGGTCAATTCAGTGTCCTTGTGTTTTTATTACTATGGTTTTAATTAAACTTTATGCAGCTTTATGTGACGAGTGATACTACAGAGAGCTACAACAAAGGGGTCAATCGCTGTGTCCAGCTGTGGTGTATGATAACAGATAACATTCTTAAAAACTATAACGAACGACGGAAATACAGTCCTCATCTACCCTGCTCTGTTTAACACGCATCAATGTTATCTAATCTAAACAGGCCAGATTGATAGCGCTCCGTCTGTTGAACATTGAAGTATTAAAAAAAACATAACAGTTTCGAAGGCATGGACGAGGATAACTGCAGTAGGGAATGTCTGGTTAGGACACTACAGCTCTGGGTGTACTTATACTACTAACAACACATAAATCAAACACTTCTCACGTGAACAATTATAAATAAATATATATCTGTGGGTCTGTTGATTCTACATAGACAGGTTCTTTCCCACGGCGATTCTTACATGTAAAACCGAGAGAAAATACTGCAAACGATTTAAGACTATTAATTAAAATGGCGGACAGAATTTGCAGTCCCCGATTAATCCGTTGATTGCCTCTGGGGACTTTATTTCGGGAGCACTAGTAAGATTCCCAATTATTGCTGGCATGTCCATTACGCATTTCTTCTGTTTCGCGCGTAGTTCACGTGTAGATCGCTTCCGGCCATTAATGACCCGTGTATACCGCGACGGCAAATTAACTCGAATGCATAATTGATTAAAAGAAATGGAGAATTTCGGCACCGAAAGGTATTAGGAGATTCAAAAACACATCTAATTTTACAACACTTAAAATGCGTCCAATCCGACCTGGTTTGGGTCTAATTGGTGTTTCCTTCGCCGGATTCGATTTCTTTACGCAATCGATTGCCAAAAAGTCATTTTTCTCTCCCAAATTGTCCATAAGCCTTTAGATAAAGTTCGGCTCTACTCATGGCGGTTTTCATTAGAGAGACCAGAATACAGCTTGTTGGTATGACAGGGGAGTGTTGACGTCAAAAGCTGAGATCGTATATGTACAGTTTTAAGATGTTTTGGAGGATCTAACTTTTGAAAGACAAATCGTGTCAAAGTTTGAATGTCTGAGATAATGTGACTTATCCCTTTTTAAATTTATTTTGTCAATAAAATACATTTTAACTATATTAGAGATCATAAATACTAAGTTTGCGTTGAACACAAACAGGAATTGAAAACTTAATTTGCGAGCTTTTGAAAACGTCTACTTCCTTTGTCAAGTACAGAGTGTATACTGAAGAACATTGAATATATGTTACAGTCCTGAAACATGTGATATTGGAACAAGAACACCACACACCCGTTTAATGGTTTACCTATTGTTTCATTGTTTCAGTCAGGATTTGTCGATCATCTGAAACAGACATTTAGCATGTTCTTCATTAAACATTAATTAAGCATAACAAATTTCAAGGTTTCGTCTTCAAGTTTGTTGTCCTACTCGCGGAACATCACAAACAACACGACTTTGCGTACATGAACTCCGTATGTATGGACCACCGAGGCGGAAATAATCGACACGTCTCGTGTTATTCTCGTAGCTATTGTTAACGATTCGTACTATTGGGTTGTGTCTGCTGACCATCCCGATGGTCTACGTACCGTGGCCACATCTAACAGCTACAGGCGTAATTAGAGAATTTCACACTTGACAAATTGCCTTTAAAGGAAAACACGTTGTCGGATGTAAACGGAAGTCAGTCACGTGTTGCATGACAAGTTCGCCTCGGACATTCATTCCAAGATTGTGGAGAAGTGTGAGCGACAGTTAATTCTAGAACTACTACGTCGAAGAACATATGATGCGCTGGCACCATATCTCGCGACGGCAAGATTTCTAAATGACAAGCATTGATCCGAATCAGATGGACGTTACAAGCGTTAGGTGTCACATGACTGCCTGTTGGTAACTGTCGCATAAAAACAGCCATGTCCGATAGATAGTGTATTGATATCGAGTACAGTCACGGTCAATCATTGAGCAGCTTGGTACACTCAACTCTGTCTAGACACATGGTGGAGGTCAACAAATATGTCTGTAATTATATGAGTTATCTCCCTTACAAATAAAATGTTGTATGCGGTAGTTAACCTCCCGTAAAACATTTAAATTAACAATATATAAAATAAGTGAAACTGTGCAACACTCCGAACGAATCTGTAATATTCTAACACAGAACCAATTGAACGTTATCTAGCGTTTAGCCCATTGTGCAATCAAAAAGGTAGCAAGGTGTAAGCTTCGTTATATTTGTTAATATCATAAACAACACATTACCTTACATTATTGTAATATTAAAACATATACAAATCGTCTACGTCCTTGTTATTGTATTGTACAGAGTACTCTTAAAGATCTTGTCTTTTTTTAAAAGTATAAACAAATACACAATAATCCTTTGTAGATGGAGAAGTAAACGCCTCGGTTTGGTGATACCTTGCCATTTGGGTGGTGTCGTAACTGACCAATTATTTATGTTATAAATGTAGAGGAGAGTCTGGTTACGTGTATGAAGGCGAGACATCCGGTTATATATACCCTTATAGATTAAAACCATGGGTCTGCTGTAGGAGTGTGGAAACTCAACACTGTACGGATAAGTCGGGATAACCATTGTCCGGGAATTACGTAAGTACCGTACGGACACATCTGTCACTCAGTTTATTGTCAGGTCAAATACACGGTCTTCATTCACTGACTGGCTCTCTCTGTATGAGTAATGTGTGTTTGTCATTGAACATGATAAACTAATAAGCGAAATAATAGGAGAAATATATCGTGTATCGGCTAATGCGCCACTCCCGTTTCATTAATGCATTATATATGGGTATGTGTATAACGACAATTCTACAGAGACACGCTATTTCCGCGAACATTTATCATAGAAAATTCAGCATTTGTACATTTCGTTCAGTTAAGTGTTTCAATTTCATGGGGAAAGGTTTACACATTGAAACCGCGGGACCGATATTGAATTCCTCTGCGGAACACATCAAAGTATATATAATGGCTGTATGATTGTTAAATCATTATCTATTTGTTATCGTCGCCTAGTCTATGGATTGCTTTGTCAATTTTATGATATAACGACTATAGAAGTCTTTTTGGATCTGATATTTATGCTATCTCTACATCGTATGAAAAGCAGAAACGACAGTTATTGGAATCGGTGGGTCGGCGCCACAGATGGGGAGTATCACCCCGCAGTGGTATCAACAATGAGTATTGATGACTTGATGGCCGGGTGTATCGGTAATAGATTACATGTTTCGATTATCTCAACTCTACTTACCGTAGTCTGATATAGGAATACTAATGACATTATTCCCCTTAGAACGACCTGTTAAAATACGGATGATCAAAGCGAACTGATTCCACGTCAGTTATTCTGAATCATTTGTTATTAAAATGAGAAGATACGTTCAATGCGATCATGCCATATACAATCGGTTGTCGTTGGTCACATATTATGTTTATTTTTCATTAAATCCATGTTTTCATATCAAACAACTTATAAATCTTAAAACTCGTCTCAGCTATCTTATGAAAGCAACACTCGACTCAGCGAGTTAATAAATCCCTAACAGAGCAACACGTTTACAAAACACTACAATGCTAGATGATACTGTACTAGCCTGGTGCGTTCACTACAGTAAACTCGACTTTTACAGAAATTATTATGATGCTGACGAAATCTAACCCCAAAAAATAGCACAGTTAATTTCTGCGCACTTTTGGACTTTCTAACGGCCGAACTGATGCCCCTGTATGCAGTTATTGTTGAAGAAACAAGTTACATTTCTATTGGTCCATAGCTGCGATGCAAGCGTAATGCTTTCATTCGGATTAAAAGATGACGGGAACATATCACAAAGCTTAAATTGAACCACTTTTATCTCCCCTTATGGATTATTACTTTCTCCAAATGCCTCGTAATATATTACAGTCAAATTTAAAACCGTGCTTATCAATATTTTGTTAATGTGAACGCCTAGTGCACATATTAAGATCAATATGTGAATAATAACTATTAGCTCTAATAAAAATGAAATGAAAAATACATAAATAGAACGCGATAGCGCATATACCAAACACTGACGTATAGCAATGTCCATTACGTGTCCTATCGGGATCTATTCTAGTGGATAACGTGATTCTTAGTCCACCAAGTACCCCCTGCAGGTCGTGCAAAAAATGCTGCGGATTTAGATTGGTACAATCTGATTTTACAGTTACTATGTATTATGTTCTGTTGATGTAAATGCAGCTCCTAAGCCTATATATCTACATTTGATTATTTACGCCACCCTTATCATACAGAACAAACAATAGCACTTACGTAAAAGATCATCTCATTGTTCTATTGGGTAATTGTTTGATAAAACGTCAACACAAGTGTCGGTGTGCATCAATCAGTCTCCCTGTGGAGAGGATATACATTGTAGATCAATGGAACGTTTTAATATTTCTATAACAGAACTAAATAGATGGTGTTTAGTTTTCCTTACCGTAGCCGAGACTCGAGCTGTATATGTGTTATTGACACTTGAGTCACATGTCTTCTTGCATCATGTTTTAATTTACATGGAAAACAATTCAGTACTTTCGATGTAAAGGCGAAGTTTTGTGTTTTCTTAATTTCAACTGTATTTAATCAGTGTTGATTATTAAAATTGTATTTATATTACTTCAAAAAAGAAAAAGAAAACTCTTCACATCAAACATTTTTACAATTGCGTTAAAACATGAGCAATGACACAGGGAACACGAACCTGACAAGTATACCCTTCCCCTGAAGACCACAGCATGCATTGATACATGTCATGTTGAGTCAAGCAGAGTGGAAACATGTCGTACACACGCTGATATATGGTGTTCCGAACGGCGCCTAACGCGCTACAGACACATGGAAAGCACCAGTCCGGACATTTTCCAGACCCAACACGGCCCGGATGTTAGCACATCTCTCGGGAATTTGATCCGTATAGTGCATTGTAAGACGCATAATTCAAAGATGACAAGTAGCATGTTGACCAGTACATAAGGAGATGTGAGTTTCGTATTATACATGTAGGTAGCAGTCTAAGAGGTTAAAAAAAGGTAAAATCATTTTAAGAAATCGAAAACCTGACAGTGACATCCAGTATTAAAATTATAAAGAATATAAGCCTGAAGTATTTTATAGTTGTCAGTTATCAAATCACAATTTCATCGAATTTTGAAATCATGTGTCATATGAAATGATTACCAATGTCATTTGATTTCTTAAAACGTGATTCATTGCATTTCAAAAGCATCGATATTCGTCCGCTAGCAAACATCATCTCGTCATATTACGTAAAATGAAAAGGTGTACAGACAAGGACAGAATCTGAATTAAACACATGCTTATAAAATCAGCAACGGAAAGTTAGGGCCAGAACAAAGAAAAGTCAGCATTGATCGCACCAAAAAACTAGGGGGTACATCTATATTGGTTTCCGAAAGTGAGGGCCTTCCCTGTACTCCGTTTTTCCTCTTTCGGGCCACATGGAACTATTGGCCACCTCCAACGGTAGTTACAGAGTATGTTATGGTGGTCAAACAGACATATACTTGATCTTTCCAGACATTGGTCATTTATATATGATAATCTCCCCTACGTATCAATGGCACGACATCTGGTCCAAAGAAGAAACATGTTATAATCTACCATAGTATATCGTACTTCCCGTCATATGTGTTCTTGTTATTTCACTTCGAGCCGCCTGTACCATCGTGTTGGTACATACCTAGCAATTTACTGACACCAGTGTATTTGCGATCCGTTTGAAATATTCTAAGTGGCAATGAATGGTGTATGGGTATACCTTTGGGTTGTACACTAACATTTATAAACGTATACAAATACCTAGAGGTGCTCCTTAGACACAGCGAAAAACAACAGACCCGGTATTTATCTCTGTGGGCATGTCGAATTTGTACATGTCTAGAACGAACATGGAGAAACTATTATATTTGTCCCAGATGGCAAAAACCGCCCCTTGCCAGTGTGCATTATCTGATTTGTTAGAAATAGATACAAAGTACACGTTTATGTCATCGTCTCGTCAACAACTCTGATAGAAACATATGAGAAACAATGAAAACAACGCTTTTACTTTCTGTTCATAAGTATTCTTAAGTTTTCTAAAGTACATATAATACGTACGTACGGCTAGAGTAACACAGGCGTATATGGTACAAGGGATACATCAATATACACTTTCTATTTCACAGTCGTTGCTTTACCTATAAACACTAGATACACTCTTGTTTACAAAAGTCGAAAATATAAACTCAAAAAAGTGTGCTTCGGAACGCCTATTGAATACGGCGGGAGTTTTCGACGTTCTGGGAGCAGATAGTAAACTATTCAACTTGTTTGCTTTAACATTTTGGGTTTGAGGTTAAAGAACGAAATAAACGGGTCCTGTCCCATCTACAATGATGTTGACAATCTCCCGTGAACTCGAAATAACTGTTTAATTCTTTGTATGTAACAAGTAAATACATCAACGTCTTGTATGCATCCGTATCGGTGACGTTTGGATACGTCCAGTGTGTATACCCTGGTACATATAGCAACCGGATCTGCATGTAAATGTATATTCTTGACCGAACAGATGTATGCTGTTCACGTAGTGCTTCAAAACCAATGATGAATGGCTCCAGATCATCCAATCGAGCTTCAATAGACGGGGAAGTTGCAAAAAACTGAATGTCTTTGATGTTATTTCGAGGCATTTCCTTAAGTTGACTTTCTCCTTCACACGACCTGGTTTACCGCAATTAAATGTGTCGCGAACACCAGAATGTTTTCCTAAGGGTCTCCCGTAACATCACACAGGCACCGAAAAAGTCCGTTTGCGAGAGTTATTTTTCCCTGGTGATGACTACATCCACTGTGTGCTGTTTGATTTAGATAGCTTCTGTCACAAGTTACATCAGACCCCAAGGATCGGGGATCTTGGCACACTGACGAGCATCTACAGTTAGATCGTCCAAGTGGATATTTCTAGGTCATCTGTGATAGTGATCACCTGTGGAACTGCAACTTGGTGGTCTATTTAGATAGACTAGTCTTCAGAAAAGACGGATTTCGCATGCTGCTGTGCTTGAATGGAGGGGAGAGATCTTGATAACACACAATCTGAAGTTTGGAACACCAGCGCGGTCAGAAAGGTCATGTGCTCGGTGTGTGTAAGTAGACATCATCTTGGTTGGGAATCACATGTTTAACACTTCATTATTTCAGGAACAAGACAGCCATTCCACCAACACGTCTGCCATGTCGGGCATTGTGGAGGATATTGTAGACTCTTGGTTCTAGCAAAACTAGCATTTAGCCATCAAAACCTGTACTGTACTTGGTATCTAATATTGCCGGAATATCAACGTCCCTGAAATGTTATAAAGTCAGGGAGAGATAGTGACTTCTTCTATTCTGAGTTAAAATTCAGAGATATTGCATAGACTCAATGTAACAACTTAGTTTAAAGGTTCCGTAACCGGTTCGTTTAACAGATTGCTACATGAGGAGATATTGGTTTGAGCATTGTTGATGCTTTATCATGCCAGGATGTACAGTAACGCGATTTTGTAACAATTGAAATCGTCACATGTTGATGAAAGTTTCACCTTTCCTTTAATTTAATTATCCGGATAGAATTATTGAAAATGTAAACAGTATTGTTTAGTTTCCTCACGGCCGTGATAATTTACTCCTAACCATGTGTAGGTTATTGCCACGGATAACTTCGTGTCTGTCCGTGTACCGCACCTAATGCGACGAGTTAATAACATGCAGAAAAGGAAGTGATATATTGAACTTAGCCATTGTAGAATGATGGCAGTGAACCCACTGTGTGTAAACGACCACAAGGGTATGACATTGTGTCCGAGACAATACTGCCGCATACAAATACAGGTGTATGATACCGTCTCAGAATTTTTACAGATATGTTCTTCTTAGAATGTCCGACAGTGGTACACGAACCATTCTTTCACAAAATCGAAAAGAAAATTGTAAAAAGAAAATTGTCGTTCTCAAGGAGCTAAACGTTTGGTATTCAGGTTATCTTAAAACTATTATGAATGATGTTTCTTTTAAGATGACATAGTATTCTGTTTGAACATTCGAACTGCCAATACACGCGTCTACATTCCTGGTAAATGATCTTTAGTGTTTGTTTTAGGAAGCATGCTACAAATTGTCAAGCTAAGAGTTAAGTCATAAATATTGTCCATATGCCTCCCTTGTAATCTACGTCACAATGACTCACGAACTACGTTCCATTCTAGATGCAGATTATGTTGTAAAATAGAAATTGTACAACAGCGCCAATGTTATGACAAAATTATGATATAAAGCAGGCTTATAGAAACTGAGGATTAATCAAAACAAAAGGAACGATAGCCAGGTAGAAATTCTGCCGACAAAAAGTATATCAAAATGCGGGGATGCATTAAGATATGTTTCCATGTATGGCTAAATTTCTATGGTTTAAATTCAACTTCATAATTATTTATTAACACAAATAACATTACATTTCATAGATTTAAACTAGTGTGTGGCAAGGTAGCATTAAACAAATACATACGTTGTTAGGTTAAAGAAGTAAAAATGTTTTTGGATATTTTATCGAATATCACAAATGCGTAAGTTAAAATTCAAATTCCCAAAGGAATGGTACATTGTACTTTTGCTGCTGTCAAAGTTAAATTACCAAAACTGCATGGACAGTATGTATTCATATCAGCTCATGTCACATCTAATAATGTTATAAATATTATTTTAAAAACAACATATGTATTATTTAACAAATCATATTGCTCCACTGGAATCAGTTGGTTTAACAAAGAAGGACTGGTGCAGATGTACTTTGCCTTTATAAAATCCAAGAGTACTTACAAACAACAGTGTCTTACAGGGTTCTGCTGTTTGTTAACTCTGGAGAGTTTTAGACACTATATACATGTTTCGCCTTTTTGTATCATATTGACTTCTGTTAAAACTGACTTCTCCACATTGTTTACCATGCATGATTCGCCATTCTTAACTTGAATCACGTCTATAAGATTGGTATATCAGTCTTTTTTTAAACTGACAAAATGCAGATGTAATCATATTGTTGTCAATCGTTCTTGTTCGATAGCTTGTGTATTGAATTAATTTCGTGCAAAATATTATCAGAATTTCGGTATTGCAACGGTAAATAGCTGCATCCCTTTTAGCTGATACATGACTGTAGTCTAATACAGCTTACTGTACATGAGAACAATTACAGAAATGAAATATGATTGACAGATTAAATATTCAACTATATTGGTGAGGTTTATACGTGTACATTTTTGTTAATTTATATATATATATATGTATTCACTTACAAAACTATTAACACTTTATGTATGATAATGCTCTTTAAATTTAGGTTGCCAGACTCCTCACGTTTTTACTTTTATCATAACAATGATGACATAAATTCCAATCCATCTGACAAAACTTGACGACTTCACACTCACGGATCTTTCCTCCATGGCAACATCCCAGACTCCCTTGCTAATTGAGTGCACCTGTCATGTCACTTTATTATAAACCATAGGAATATAATTGGTGTTGAGTAATAAACTACTTATCGAGTGTTTTGTACATTCGGGACTTTGATATTTAATGGCCTGACATTTTGACGTGATTTCCAGTGGTTAAGGACGTGGATACTTTTTTACGTTCGCTGGAGACCTACACACTGTACTTAATTTGAAGAGAAACAACAGGAAAGGCGTCCATTAATGACCATTTCTTAAGTTAGTGATGCATTTCCTTTAGTTTGGGTGTTCCGTTGGTTTTTCATCTTTGTCGTTTGATATCTGCCATGAGTTTCAATATAGCGAATGTGTGTTTTTTTTCTGTTTTTGATCATAATTATTCATCTGTTCCATTGGGTTGAATCGATAACACATAATTCAAACGATACCTTAATAATTTGTTATTGAATTCCGGTTGGCATTTAACAGACTGTGCTCATAAATCAATGTTCGGACACCGAGTTGTTAGCTTCCAAGACTTAAACAGGTATAAACCTCTGTGGATGCCAGCCTATGTCGTGTTAAACCTGCCCCTGCTCATTGGTACAACATGCTTAAACCGTCTCCGGAGAGTATTACTTGGACGGTAGTTATTTGTTTCAATTAAAGTTAATTCAATAATTAAAATAACAAAGTGATTCGTGGGTAATCTAACGCCACCCAGTGGTGGCAGGATGCATTAAAGAATCATAAAGAAAAGCACCATCATCTTGCCGGCACTGATTAAATGTGTTTTGCGCATGGCTTTTTATATTTGTTTTGTAAAGTACACATACACAGGTGACGTCACAGTATACAGGTCGGCCGTTCTCGTTTGTAGTCCTTTTAGGTATATGCCCATCATTATGAAAAAGTATATAAGACAGTCACCTGTTCATATTTAATACAGTAGTAAACGATTGCTAAAGGTAGTATCAGACGTGTTTAAAACACCAGACAAAATGTCTTTACCGTTATCTCATCCGCATTGTACTTTGTTGACGACCCTACCCAACCCTCAACCCCCACCCCACCCAACTCCCAACCACACCCCAAACATAAAAAAAAATCAATCATTGTTTCTTAACTGATTAATGTCATTATTTTGCATATTTGCACACATGAAGATCTGATGCGCATGCTACTGTAATACTTTTTAGAATGATGTGCTGTATTCTCAACATGTTTGACTTTTGTACATGTCATATATCATTCTACATTCTCTCAGAGTAGGATCATTCTCTTCCATGCTTTACGGGTATTTTTCTGATTTACTTTCCCTACCCTGTGTAATGCATCTCTCCCCAAGACAATGCCTCTGTACATCATTGAGCCAATGATGATGCACTCTTTCCCTCCCCAATCCTTTTGCGCATTCCGTTGACCTTTGTCTGTTTAAGGAGGTTAATTCTTATTATCAATATCTGTTTTTCTTCAGCCTGGCAAATTATGTTAATATTAGACATGTCTAGCAGAAACATAATCGAACCATTCGTATGTAATATAAGTGATGTTTCCATCGAAAAATGTGCAGATCCTGTGAAATGCTCACCAGAGCAGGTCTATCGAAATGTGTGGATCTTCTTGGCTGATGATACCATAAGTGTACTACATGTATGTTGCGCATGCCCATTGCTTGCATTGATTATTGGATATCGATATACGTTACGTCATGATTAAATAGGTAGATATAAATAAACGTCGGAAACAAATCCATTTATCATCTTATTTTATTTTGATGTTTCGAACCGATTAATCACTGCATGTATCAAGCAGCATGCTGTGGTGGGCGATTGAAAACGATCTTCTCCAGAAAAAATAATCGTTAGTATATTTATTATGAAACAACGTCAGACAACTTGAATGAAGTGATCTCGATTTCAAACCAAAGGTAATTAATCAAGAATAATTGATGATGATGGGGAATTGGGTTGGCACAAAATCCGATGCCAACGACCCGTCTGCATTTTGTATAAGGATGAATGCGTCTGCCTGTAGGATATTGTGAATTATTGCACCACTCGAACAAAAAGCCTCAAACCCTATGGCTGCCAATCATGCAATATATGTCTCCTCCGGGACCAACGTGTGCTGTAATATGCGTGAACTTTTCTGACCTAATGTGGGCTCCATCGCCAAAAAATGATTAATTCTTCTGGTTTAGTATGACACAAACGGTACACGGAACGTCTCCATTGGCCGACCGCTGATTAATTTACTATTAATGACACTCTGATGAAGAGGACAGAGAAATAAAATCTCACTTTATTAAATGAATATTTGATTATTGTACTTTAATCACTCGAGGACCAGCGGGACGTAGTACTCACACGTGTAATTAACGGATACTGGTACGGTGATGGAATCGTCCGGATGTAAAACTTTACGAACCGAGCTATACGGGTGTTAAGCTACTACGGGATTGTACTTTTGCAGATTTATTAACCTCACGGAACCCATATAACAGGTGAAGCCAGGTCGAGTCCTGTCATGACACCAGAATACCGTTATTTATTTCACTGGAACGGCTAGCTTGTATCTAGATCCCCTTTACGGTTTTAACCTAAATAAAATGTATGATGCATTTTAACGGCCGAGACGGTTATAAGCCGCGTAGATACGTTATTCATATTTCAGACATTGAGAACGTAACGAAATGTCTATGCTTAGTTCCTTAGTTTGTTACCTTAAAGTACTCGAACTACTTTTTCCACACTTTATCTTATTTCTAAAGTCACATGTAAAATCAAACAAACACGTCACCGTTTTTAAATGTTGTGTTGTTTAGAGAAAAAACATGTGTCTTAAAATGACACGGTACGTACTGAGCAAAACACAAATTATTCCACAAACACACCAATGCTATTTATTAGCACTACACGGCAGTTCCTTTGTTCATGTACGCAACTCATTTAAATATGACAGTATAGCAACACGGTCCATGTGTTGCCTTGCAAATGGACAGATAACATACAAATGGTGAAAATATAAAATACTATTAAAACGAATATTCGGGAAAAGATTCATCAGTTTTGTTACTACAATGTAAGTTTGTTTTGAGCACAAACAAGTTTTCAATTCCTGTTTGTGTTCAAATCAAACTTAGCCTTTACTATACAAACGATATTGACATAGCTAAGAGCCGTATAGTCTATCTCTAAGACAAGTATCACGTGCACGTACTCGTGTCTTAAGTGAAAATTACCGTGTAATTTACTCACAAAAGCGTTGTGTGTATTCGGTAACTTGATACAATTTATTCCAGATCAAATGTGACGTGAAAAAATCATCAATATTTTGTTTTTTTCTAGTAGCTGTGAACGTTTTTTTTCTTTTCTTTTTCATTATCGATATTTTTGGATTCTTTGGTAATGTCACACACGTTTTGTTTCTCTCTGAATTTTGTTTAGTTTCTCATATCTTTTACAAGTACAATACTAATGTTAATTATCAACACTGATATTCATGGTTTGATAAGTTAATTAGTCGTGTTGTTTCTAATAAAATATACCCGGATTTCCTCTACATCTCCCGCTAATAACTTGCTTTCCAATAATGAAAAAACCATTGAACGCAAATATTCTCCTTATACATGCACATAAGTCATTCAACTATTAGTTATAGACGTACCTTTCTCAGTTTCCGTTTAAACGTTGAATGCTCTGCTGAGTACCTAAAAATAAAATGAAACATATTAATTATCTCGATAATCAGTAGTGCACAGTGCTATAGCTTAATGTGAAATGTTGCTGTGTCAGTAGTCCTGTGGAATGTGTGGGAGTACTGTAATGTAAGGGACTGACACAATAATTGACACCTGCTATGTTACTGGGTATTACACTACGTATAACGACCCTACAGAACGTCACATACTGTACGGGTAAGGACCGATTCACTGTCAACAAGGTACTTAATCTCTGCAGTTTCATGTCTTCTTGGTGATTCGATGTTTAACCACTGATATAATCACTAGCTTGACGGATTTTATTTCCAATGCAACATTTTGAGAGAAATGTCTCCGAGACTCTTTCTTGTTTATGTTGTAACAGTCTGTATCTACGTTAAACATGTATCAGTTCTATCTTCTTGTAATATGATGTATATGTAACTGTTCTGTTTCACTGTGTCTTGATAAAGGAGCGGATCGCTCCGAAAATTTGACAACCTAAACTTGTCCACACTGTTGGAATTACTTCTTTGCCCCATACGTTAAACAGTAAGACACACATCTCCTCCACGTCGATATTAATATTACCCTCTCCAGTCGGATACAAATCTTTTTGTTCTTTCGCTCCAAAATAACTGTTAATTAGTTATTCCATTGTGACCACAGGAAACTGGACGAAAAATTGCCTCCTACAGTTATTCCAGTGTAGCTGATACCTAACTTCGTTATGATTGAGAGGAACTGAATGAACCATTTAAACCTTAATGTCACCTTAACCTAGGAATAGTATGTACCATTAGACCTGTTCATCAACTCAAATATGAAGTATAAATAAATTACGATACAATTACAATTAAAATAACAATATCAGTACATAACAGTAGTAGAGTTTATATGTGTCACTCTCTTCTATCATTACACATTGTACTATGACATACATTAACTCATTCACCACTGTAGACACATTTGAACTCTTCCAATTCAAAGGCTGGAATAGTTCATTATTAAATTTCAGGGGTGAATGAGTTAATTCTACTCAAAACCGTAGTTTAATCAGAACCCACCGGTGGAATTCCACCTCCTCTCATCATGGTAGGAGAGTAGTTCTCACTGCTGCCACATCGTTCGCCCCACTGATGGTGTCGTGGGGTGGGATACAGCTAGATCTCCATATTAATGTACATATTGGCGATTTTTATCACATATGCCCTAAAGCAAATATTTTTAAAGATATGAGCCAAATCGATTTAGCTCAGTCGCGACACAGCATCACAACTATATATACCAGCGGGTAATACACAGACGAGTATACACGTGGTAAACTAGAGGTAGTCAAAAGTTAGGATCTCGGTTGATTAATACGTTTCTGTGAGATATTTAATACGTCTAGGTTTATTATGTACGATAGCAAGTCAATATATATACTGAAATTCATATTATATCAGAGTCTAGCTGGTATGATTACTGTAAATCGTCTAAAGTGTGATGAAATATTGGAAAGAAAAATAACACGTATCGGATACCTTATAAAATATGCGTTGTTCATACATGTACTAATTTACACTCAATAGCCTATTCTTATGTTATTTTGTTTAAAACAGCATAAACACAGACAGAAGCTAATCCTGAACTTAGACTCAATAAAAAGGGCAATCGATGAGACACAACAACAAACAAACGGAAAGCGAATAGGAAAGGGTTACAGCCCGTGTCGATTGACATATACGAAATGTATAATTCGTCACATCGTTGTACAGAGCAACGATACAAATCGCTCACTCAGTCATAGCGACACGTTTAATACGTACATTGTTTTTGTATAAAGTAAAACCTTTGATATTACGTGTACAGTGATATAACAGTGTCACACAAACTTCATTAGTATTATCATTCACGTTAACTTCATATGACATAACTCATTGTATTATAAAATAACCTGTAGAATAAAATGTTTGAAAATAACGATGTACATGTTCATTAACATAACTCTGTCACTCAAACTACATTGTATATTATTATTCACGTACTATTAACTGTAATTTTACTTCCTGTGCTCTCTCTGACTGACACAGCCTGGGCTGGTACCAGCCGGACCTCTATCGAATTACTTATCTTTATGACTTCATTTTAACTATGTAACACAGGCATATTTAGTGTCGGTAACATCTGTATCTGTCAATAACATATTTATCATCTGAGAAGATTTGCTTTCAAGTTTTGTCATCTGTTGTGTTTGTTAAATGCTATTAAAACATTCTGATCAGGATCAGTCTAGTGGTACATAATATTTGCATGCTGGGTTAAGATGACATCAGGTCACGACCACCGTACCTAAACAGGCGATGACATGGATCGATGCTACATGTATTATGATACGCCGGTACGATACAAATGGTATGATCACGTTACGATGACAGATTGTTATCGTTTCATCGTACATATATGATGCTACATGTCATCGTCATCGCCGTACTAGAAGTATGTATCATCGCCTCCTGACCGATGTACCCATTACATCTAGTCATTGACCAATCATCGTCGTATCATCTCCTTCGTACATGTACATGTACTACGCTGAATGTCATCGCCACCTGGCCGGTATACCCATTCCATGTAGTCATTTACCAATCATCGTCGTATCATCTCCATCGTACATGTACTACGCTGAATGTCATCGCCACCAGACCGGTGTACCCATTACATCTAGTCATTTACCAATCATCGTCGTATCATCTCCATCGTAGATGTACTACGCTGAATGTCATCGCCACCTGGCCGGTGTACCCATTACATCTAGTCATGTACTACGCTGAATGTCATCGCCACCTGACCGGTGTACCCATTACATCTAGTCATGTACTACGCTGAACGTCATCGCCACCTGACCGGTGTACCCATTACATCTAGTCATTTACCAAGCATCGTCGTATCATCTCCATCGTACATGTACTACACTGAATGTCATCGCCACCTGGCCGGTGTACCCATTACATCTAGTCATTTACCAATCATCGTCGTATCATCTCCATCGTACATGTACTACGCTGAATGTCATCGCCACCTGGCCGGTGTACCCAAGCCATCTAGTCATTTACCAATCATCGTCGTATCATCTCCATCGTACATGTACTACACTGTATGTCATCGGCTCACAACCATCGTACCTTTGTCTACCTATCCCACCTTAATCTAATATACCCTCCTCAACTTAACATTTCTTATGCAAATCTTTACTCGGACACAGATTTGATTTCAGGACTGTAATCAAACGGAAGAAACACCAGATTTAGCGGATATGGCATGCTTGTTTTGATCAATTTAATTTTATTGGTGATGCACGAGGTAATGTTGTTGCTAGTCTGAAAGTAGGAGACAAAATCAAATACATGTGAGCAAGCAGTAGAGAAGAAGAAGGCAGTGTTTGGCACACTTATAACATAATTTGGAACTTCAAAATTTCATAATGAGTAAAACAGAAAATTATCAAAAGCATGTCGATGCAAAACTTTCTTGATCTGAAGAAGTAGTTTTGTTTGTAAAAAGATTATATATGTTTTTATAAACCGCTCGCAGTTATCCTACAACTTAATTTGATTCAAACAAGTAAATAATTGTATTGTATCACCATTGATCAACAGCTACTGAGCTGATAGTGTTAACGGAGACTGCTATAAAACAAAGAGGATTTATTACCACCCTCTAGACGTACAAACCAGACCAACAGCACACAGAGGCCACATAAGGCCTAGTGTTGTTCACACTTCCCCTCTACAAAGCGTGGGATTTCAAGCACTTACAGAGCGAGACGTACTTTCAAACAAACACTTGTAGTACATAAGACAACAGCTTCACTAGATCTGATCACTAGTGTTATTATTCACAACGTATTTCAAGAATGCAGATAAAAATCGACAAAATCTTCGGTGTGTTGTCACATTGTTTTTATGATGTGACTTTGTCGTTTGAATCCCTTCTCAAATCAAACACCTTATGTATTGAGATTTTCGCCACACTTTTGAGACTTCGCATTGATTTAACATAACTAGACATTTTCCTTAACTTTGAGATTTTCCATTAATTAAACACTGCTTGCTATATCCCTCAAACTAGAGATTTGTTTATAGATTTTGCATTGTTTAATGTACATTGTATCCCTCAACTTTGAATTTAACACACCGTTTATACATTGCAGGACCCCACCCCCTCCTAAATTTTGAAATGTTTCTACAAGCGGAGCTAGGCTATATGCTATATCATATATCATTTTATACTATTTCCATGTGCTTTGTCAAAATCACCTTTGTTATATATGACTGTTATTCATGTACATATGGTTATATTGGTAATTTACGTCATGCCACAGGAAACCTTGTATCACGGTGTGGTTAGGGAATCAGTGACTAGGAGGAACTAGGTGCCTCCTGGTCTGTCTGTGGACCTCTGAGGATACATAAACAAATGTTTACTGTATACAGTATACTTGAATAGCCAGATATATAGTGCAGCCCAGATTTTCGGTACGACGATGAAGCATTATCCGTGTCTAGGGGCGCTACGGGGCCTGATCAGCCAATGATTAATTCGATTTATGAATAATTTCAAAATCTTTGGACAATCTGATCACCAATAACTCGATTTTGAAGCAGCACTTTGCTTAACCTAGGGTTATTCTGTATCCGTAATGTCGTATTTAGTTGGCGGAGTTGTCCCTGTGCGGAACACTAGCCCCAGCGTTTGGGAAATAGAAGTAATGATTTTATCGGATTCCTGTCCGACAATGCAGCTTATTGGCCGTCAGTCTCTGTGGTAAGTCCATTCCTGTCACTCCCCATCATATCTATCATTAGGTTCATTTCTACCAATTTTGTAACATTTTCTCGCTCTCTTTTTACCCTGATAAAATGCCTCTTCCCACCATAAAACCACAAAACAAAATGTTCTGATAATTCGGACATGTCTTTTGGGATTCTCCAATTTCACGTTAAGCAAAGCGCACATGAGCACGTGATTCTCGTGTTTTCCAGGAAAGGAAACACAATCCAAAATGCACTGTACCTGCAGGAAACAAGGTTTGACGTTCTACGAACTCCTGGTATAGCTATATCATATTACCTATGATCTGTTACTAGTATCCAAACAAAGCGGTCACGTTACCCGTTTGGAGACAGATATATAGAAACACAAGGACACTTGTGGATTGAGTTTCGTCAACATAAAGGACATTATGTAAATACTACACTCAGAATCAGATTGTCGGATGAGTCATCAGCGTTTATTAAACGAGGCCATCTTTCTATGGCGGATCTATTTACCTACAATTCGGATTTGATGTGATTTTAGAAACTTTATAAATTGATTTTGGTACATGATTTAATAGATAAGGGAAATCAGAGACCACGTGGTATATACGTTTAGACCAGAGCCTGAGTGACATACATTATTGTCGACATAATTCTGTACGATTTTTTGTACAACTGATAACGCGATGTTCAGGAAACTCCCCAGATTATTTGTCCAGTGTCGGTTGAAATATATCGTCGCAAATAACCTTAAATATGTTGTTTATCACTGAGAAAACCTATCTATTCACAGCTTAGTATGCATCCTATTAATGGCACTTTAAGTATTTATATAAGGCATGCATTGTATTTGCAGAAGTTCATAAATATAAAAATTACATTATTATATTTTACAAGTATTTTTGATAATTTTAATATAAAACTTATTTATCACGATCTAAACGGTTGGACCGGTTGGACCAGAGTTGCTCGTTCATAAAATAAGGTCGAACCTAGTAAGCTTATGCTGCTTTCAGGCTAGCCTTAACACAGCCTTGCAAGGCCTGTATAAGCATTGGCAAGTCATATACTCAAAAAGGTTACATTTAAAAACAGACAAATCGGTTGTTCCGCATAAACGAACAGGTCTCAAGTAAAAGCACTCAAAACTGTATTGAAACACCCCTAAAACTAGACTTTTAAAATGAAATGTACGTCTATCCGTATTTTAAAATTTAAGGAAATGTTTCAACTATTACACAACTCCTCCACACTGCCACCATTGCCATATACAACGTTAGACACTGATACAATCCGGCGATCATGTACACTTTGACAACGGAGCAAACATAAATAAATGTGTATTTCTGTGTTACCAAATACTGATTTCCGCTTTGTTTCTGTTGTTGACCTCTGTTACTGTACTAGACGTCGTTAGCATGGCCAAGGCAACTTACCCAATAATAGAGTCGCATAGACCATGTCGTCATGTAAGACAACAAGTAGATATATCTTTCTTACTATAGACTCTAACGCGGTCTTAGCAACACATAGCGAAACTAAGGGTTGACCTTGTTTTACATACGATTTATCAAAGCTCGCGACCTAGGGCAGACTGCTCATAAGCGAAGTGTATCTATATTTATTACATCTGTTTATGTTATTATGTATTAACATTTTTTTATATCAATTTCAACATTTACGATCCAAAAGAATACATACCTGAACAACCTACTGCGAAGTCTGGCATTTTAAATGTATCCGCGTCAATAAAGATATTCCAATAACACAAGCAGCTACTTTAAAATTAACCTGTTAAAATGTCCACTGTGCAACAGCCAGACTAATAGCAGTTTACGTTCAAAATGAAAATATTGTGAGACGAGCTTGGGCTGATACTTAACCCAGCGGGCGTAAAGGGCGAAACGTACAGTTAGCATGGAGATAACAATCAAAAGCAACAAATACGGCCGATAGCTACGTGTTCCACGGTCTACCATGTGAATCGTCCAGCCAGACGTACCGACTTAACACAACGAATTATGTCCGACTCATTTTACAGTTGATTTAGATAATTACCAGCTGTTCACTATATGTGTCGTTAATAAGCAAATAGAATAAAACAAGGAAAGCCAATAAAGGAAACCATGGCTATTTGAAATTTAAAGTAGTAACGAATCATTGATGTGGAGCTCGGAGAAACTTACTCAGTCGTGGATTATTCCATATGTATGATTGACTATTGCTTTATACTTATTGACTAAGTATAACTAGCCAGACGCCATTTAAATATCGAAAAAAAACTGTAAATCTCTTTCTTATCTGATACATCACTGGCATCGGCGTATTGTTGGTCAAAGGTCAGAACGACCTTGTTTCTGACAGAGATATATATACATGTAAACTAACATCTCTTGTAGATATGTACTGATAAAAAAAACGCATTGTAGTCATTTGTTATTGATATACAAATTACATCCGATGGAGGTATATGTGGGTCTATATCACCATTGACTTCGTTTCTGAGTCAATACAAATCAAAAGAGAGACGCTTACATTCCTTGTCTATGTGTTTTCAAAACGCTATCAATTGGGGATTGTATTTTACCACAGAACGGTAGTCAGTGAAACACATAAAAGCAAGGTTGGCAAGTGAAAGAAGTGCGGATGGTCAAAGGCATAGCGTGAGGCGAGGACGATTACTGACAAGCATAAGACGACAACGTTCACTGTATGCAGAGAAAGATTATAACCAATCATAGAACAATGATGTTCATTTTAATTCGAAGACGGGTACTGACAATCGTAAGGCGACGATATGACGAACAAAAGACACTTTGTTTTTTGTAAGACGAAGAGATATACTGACAAATAGAAGGTGGAGTTGCAGCTTTTTCCCTCTTGTTCCATGCCATGATCCGTTAACCCCCTATGCTGTAAATTTAAACAATATTTTATTCGAAAGGCTAAGAACATAACTAATGAATGGATGTCTATCGCTGATTATACACAGATTGCCACCCGGTCACCGTACCGACCTTGGAGAGAACGTCTTGTAATAAATATCGGCCCTTAAAGTGGATGTTTAAGTATGCAGCAGACCCGACATTGTGTTGTTACCCCATGATTAAACCTCGTGAAGCTGGTCCGGTAATGTCTTATCCCTTCACTTCTCTTCAAGGTTCACTACTCAAGCTGTCCAGGTTTTATATTTTATTGTTTCCCGGTATTGTGAGGTACACTATTTGTTGAGGTTTTGCCATTCGTTATAATGTTTGTAGTCTTGTTCGTGTAAATGTGTCAATTCGGATTAGTTTGACAGGTCAGGGGCGACGTGTCAGAGTGGGTTCGTACAAACAGTTCAGGGACAACTTAGATAACAGAGCCTGCTGTAGGACTGTCTTACATCCACATCACACTCTGTTCAATAACTGTGTATAGTAGCCATGTATTGCCATCACTGAACTTGTGAAAGGTTAAGGTCCAAAAGCAATCTAGATGAACAGAAAAAATATACGTTGTCTACAATTGGTTGGTGATTAATGTATTCAGTTGAGCCAGTTAATTATAGAGTTAACTTCGAACTTGAGTATTTAGGGGGAAATATGTCCTCTGTCCAGGAACTAGAAACCTTGCATTATACCGAATATAACACTTAAACTATTTGTCACACCAATGAAAACAAATATTTTATAAACATATTAGTGGACTTTTCTGTCCAGTGTGTTAGTGTATGATCGACCGAATGCTATTCTGATAACTTAAACATCGTGCAAACTCCGCTAACTCTCATAGAAATGACTTTTTTGGTGTTATAATTTTGCGTTACAAAATTTATTTATTTTTAATTAAGAGGGGAATTATTCCAAGGCTACATAATAGTCAGCCACAACTGTTGTTTGCTTTATTATGCTGTCGATAAACTGTAATCAACTTTAATTACAACCTTTTTAATTGACAAAGAGATGTCGACCGGATTGGACATCAGGCATTGCCTTATAAGTTCTCTATCCTAACAAGTTAAAGACATCTACAGTTAAATAAAGGGCAGTAACTCCTCCAACGGAAATTGTGTAATGGTGATGTGTGGCGATAGTTTCTCTTTTAAATAAAGACTTATGATAAAAAAGTTTACAAAACTGATTTTCTGAATTTAAATATGATCATACTGTTTTATATATCATGCAAAACTGATATCATATGTATATGTGACAGAATTGGCTTTATCTCCACAGAGGTACAGGCCATACACAGTACATCCATCACATTATTGACCTTTCACTAATGACGTTCAACAGACAATTACAGCAAATAGATGTGTAGTTCATTGTTAAGGTTACAGGTTACACCAACTCTTAACTATATATTATATTTAGACTGCTTGTACATTTCCAAAGGCAAATGAGTGATTTCATATAGTTATTATAGTAACACCCAATTAGTGGTGCCCGGCGGAAAGTACATAGACATTCATTTTGAGTAATGTATGACCATTACGTAATACAATGACAAGAAAAACATCAATTATGTGTACTTCTGCTATATCAAAGAAGCAAATGTAGGGTTTTGTAAACACCGTTTCAATCTTTGTTTTACTAAAACAAGGAAATGTTCAAGCCTGAACCATTGACAGACAAATCTACACTTTAACTATCGTTTGATAAGCTGGGATTGACTACCAGCTCGGTCCTCTTACTTGATTAGCTCGGTCGCTTCCGTAAAATTACGGACACTGTCTCGGACTAAATCCCTGGACAGGAAGACTAACTCCCCAGACAGTGAAGCAGTCTGTGGAAATGGAAGGATAGTATGTGTTTCGTTAATACCGACTTATTGAAATAATTCAATCCTGTACCTTATTTTTGGAGTTTTGGGTGCATGTGTACTGCTAAAGACAAAAAGGCGCAAAAGATTAAAACAAGCTATGTATCGTGTTTCTCCCTTTACAATTAAATGACGAAACGCATATACCTCCTTTGGCATGTTCGATCGAGACAGAGTTTTCCGTAAATGACTGGAGGAATGAATCCCATACTTGTATTATATATAAAGCCAATTACATTGTTAGGCGATGTATTATACTAACAATACAATTGTGTGTCAAAGGTATTGCACAAACAATACCAGTGAAGGAAATGGCGTTTCTAATTGGTCCAGGTGCTGGTACAGATGGGTAAAAACCTATTCACCGTTTGATAGTCCTTTTGTATGGACGTGGCATCCATTAGTACGAATATGAGTTATATGGTCTGAAATGAAAAGGGTGTGTGTAATGTACAAACCAGACCTCTCTAACAGTACTCGTGGGAAGCCACTTCCCGCCTTTTACTGCACGTAGTCATTTAATTATTAACTACTAGACGCAATCAGACGACTATCCGAGCTTTGTCTAGCCATACATTTCTGGTATTACTCTACGGGGACAGTCATTGGTACAATACAATATACCAAAGAGTATATCTAAACGCGTCTAGGTCGGGGTAAATATGTCCAACAGTGTACATCCACTCTTACTATCACTAAGGAAAATCCCTACACATTTGCAACACACTTCACACTTCGTTTCTACATTTTAAACCATCTAGACCCAACCTAAGTCCGTTTAAACACACCAAACAGTCTACTTTTGAAACTGACTAGGTTTAATCCTAATTTTCCCGGAACAGACAAAATACTCCAAATAAATATGTATGAATTAATCTACGGCTTACGTAAGTCAAAAAGAAAACAATACATTCTCTACTTCTTAAACCCTCGGGCCCCATTCGTATCCAATATACCAGCCTAACTACTCCACTTCTCAAACCCCCTGTAGTAAATATAGTCCCTAGGACACACTGCTTACTCACTCTAGTTCTAAACCACTCTGTGCCCTACCATAGTCACGGAATGTTGGCATTGTCTTTAAATTACAAAACAGCAAAATGCGAAATAAATCCTCCCAATAAGCTACAATTACTTATTCTTTTACATTAATTGGTGGCATAGATATATTGTAATGGTTACCAGTCCAGATGATATAGTATTAGTGTACAGTTGGTCACCATGGAAACCTGTAGAGCATTGTGATAAAGCTTTGAGCTAGTTCCATCAGTACTGTATTAAGGAGCGATGCACCAACCTTTGTCGATGTCTTCGAAATAAAGTTCAAGAAACTCTCTGCGATACAAAAACACTCACAAAACGTTTTAGTTTCCGGTTCAGAGAATGGCTCCCGTCTTCGAGCTAATTCAGATTAATCCTGCACCAATGTATTGTGCCGATCTGGCAGGAATCTGCCCCTGGCCTCGTCATTCCGCTACAGCAGTTTACTCTGGATATAAATTACCCAAATCTTCATTAGAACCTAGTTTTTGTCACGTGTATCACAAATTAATCAATGTATAAAGACACTTTAGAAAGGCACTACAGTGAGGTGGCAATGATATACTGCCACCTGAAGCCATTAATTATCGATTCAGACTTTGTCAGAAATTCTGTTTGCTGTACATGTAATTTCGACAGGAGTAAAGACTAAAGTTGATATTGATTCCATGGGGCACATTTCAAAGATGTGCGGTTTGTGGTAGTGTAAAGGCTGAGAGCATCGCATACTCCCAACTGCACAAACCCGTATTGTATTTAAATGATCTTGAAAATTGAATCAGTTCCAGAATCAAACCCCAGAGAATTACTGTATTAGCCTGTTACATTGTTCTCTATTAATACTCCTTTGAACGTAAAATATTTAAGATTTTTTGGAGTGATAAGGGCTTTTTCACTAAATATTGTATTTAAATTCAAGTGACAAATCGTTTGATCCTGCATGAGCACCACAGCGGCTTTATCGGATGGTTTTACGGATTGCTAGCTAATGAAGACGGCGACGTGGCTTCACTTTAAACTCGATAACGAGACTACGTGATGCTTGCATTCTCGAAGTACTCGGGAACTCTCGTGCACCTTCAGTCAGCCGCTGTGACAATCAACCACACGGACTTATGCTTATCGCAACCGCAGATTTGCACTTCCTTCTGCTTATATATAAATAGATAGATAGGATTTATTCGTCTTCTCCTCAAACAGTGTATAAATCATCGTTCTTTACCGTATGTAAATAGCATGTAGTCTATATACCTTACTCTTATCTAATGGGAGATCCATTCAGAATGCATCGATCATTACACATCTCCATTTATGGGTTACGATAAACCTCGTTGATTACATTAGCTTCGTTTGGATCCCCCGTGTTTGGTTATTGGTACAATGATATTATAGTGGCGAATTTTCCATGTCAAGTTCAATGTTCAACACCCATAAAGATTATCTGAAAATTAAAAGATAAGTGAAATACTCGTTTTTCATCAGCGAAACATTGCATGTGTTTGTAGATAGTATGACTAATTTGGGTTTGTTCACTATAAATTGGCAGTGTATTTCTGCGATAATCTCCTTACGGTAAATGTTTTATCTACTACACCCAAACCACCGATAACATGTGCTCTTTCCGACTGTAAAGTGCGATGCCTGTCTATTTTTAAGTTAAACTGACATAATGAACGTGTACATTATGTCAGGACGTGTATATTTACCTCAGCGTGTGACTGACAGGACCCACAAAGGACAGTTTCCTGATATACGAGGAAATAACTAGGCAATAACTTTCGCTAATATTATTATGATAGAATTTACCTGCTGCTCCCAAATATCTCATAGCCATCTACGACATTTGTTGTTGTGTGTATTGCGCTGTGTACACGTGCAGCATGTGGATTCTGTGAGTCACGCATTGCTTTTGTGCAACACCTATTGTTGTAAGGAAACTACTTTTGTGTAGTATAGACACTTTCTTCTGAACGTAAACGATCGGCTGTCGGATTTCAGATTAAGGTAGAACGACAGAGCTTGCCATTCGAAGGCAGATGCATTCAAAATTATTAATATGTCGTTTCCCGAGACACCTCCTAATTTATTATACCAAACTGGAGCTAGTATGCATCAGTTATACTGTGCAACGTCGGAAATGTGTAAGAAAAAAATATGAAGTAATCTGTTCATGACTGGTAAGGTTAGGTTCCTACCTGTCTATAGAGGCTATGTTCCTGTCTGACTGAAAAGGTATTATTCCCGTTTATCTGAGAGGGTTTGAATCATTACTATCCTGTCGGAGAAGTTTTGTCCCTACAAAATATACCTGCCTACCACGTATTATAGTACAGCCTGTCAGGGGAGGCTTAGGTAAAATAGTCTGAGAGTATTTCATCCCTACCGGTCTAAAAGGTTTTGGTTCCTACCTGTCTAGAAATATTTTACTTTTACCTGTCTGATGGGGTTCGGTTCCTGCCTGTCGCGGGGCATTTGCTTCCTAACAAGGCTGTTAGCATAGCATTCGTAAACATCCTACATGCCCCATACAGCGCTGGGCTAGTTCGTTATGTACTGACGGCACACAACACAAAGTTAACAGATGTAGTATACAGCTTGTGTATTGTTTCAGGTTGAGCTTACAGCGTGGTTAGCAGACAACTGAGCAATTAGTCAAAACTTCTGGGAAATAACAGGAATGTAAGCGATGATTACACAAATTAACAGACTGATGACTAGGGCGTATGAAAGCTTGTGTGTCGGGTGAGCATTGACCCTTAACATTAACATGAAAGGCAGCGTGACATGGTAGTGAGCCACGTTATACACTGAGCGATTTACCATTGGTAAGGAAGACTGTTTTTAGTTGACATCACAATCTGTGTTATGCTCAGTGATATAGCTGTGCTCAGTGATTGCAGTCAGGATCATAGCTAGCAGTTGCAATGAAGACGGTATGATAATTCTACACAGTTCTGAGTTTTAGCTGTGACGCCTGTTGTTAAGTCAGTTAGTTACCTTGAATTAGGTCGTACAAATGTGTATACAGAGGCTGTCAGATCATGTTTGAGATTCTGTTTTTTAACCAATCTAAGTTATAGTTTTCCCAACAAGAACTGCTAACGTTTCCCTACCATCACGAAGGCCAACATGACTGTTATGAAAGAAAGCACGACAGAAATTGACTTGCTTTCCATATTTCCCTTTCGAAAAAAATGAAACATGAAAACAGAAATGCCATGCTCAGGATATGTTTCGAGTGTTGGAAAACGACAAAAAACATGCCTATGCCAAATGACATTTGTTATTATTCTTTAACTGTGAATATCATCTCAATGGTATTTTAACATGCAACACTTTCAAAGGACACTATGTTTGATTATTTAACAAAACAAGGCCGTATTCTTTTTTATTGCATGCCGACACAGAGGCGTGTATGCCTTCTCTTGGCCTCAGTTGTTACCGACAGCTGACATCGTGGTGTTTGTTGATTTCTGCTGGCATTGGTCATTTGCAGAAAGAAACTTTGCTTATAGAACTTTGAACTCACCTAATTATATGCCGACAGAGGGCAGCACATCAATTGCTCCCCTTTTGACTTGTCATAATGTCGACAGAGGAAATGTGGTACAATTTGGTAACAGCCAGTATCGTATGATTTCTTACAGAGGACGGTAGTCTGAACTTCCGGTCCCCAAGGTATATCCGGTGATGTGGTACTCAAACGTTTTCACCGTCCGCACCACCGGACCTCCATCTTCGTGACCTACATCAGGCATCCTTCCGTCTCCAGAGTATCGTATTTAAATTCAGACTTGTACACGACTTGTTAGCTTTAATGCAGATAAGATGTCTCACTTTTATATATTTTCCCATCGCTTAAGTTGACTTGGAAATTCAAAAAGGAAGGACACGACTTTGTCAAAGGACTTGTTTTAGTACCCATTCTTTGTCACGTAATGAAACCAAATATAAGGGAACAAGTTTGAGATGACTTTCAGCGGTAAATGAATTTACGTTTTATCATCTTGACTAAAGGTTACGGTGTCAGCCAGCGATATTTTACTATGGATTTTGTGGTGATTAGATGCTATTTTGACTGTAACCTTGTACAGTAGTCATCAGCATGTAATTACAGATGTACGGCCATCTTTACGATAGAAGTCGTCGGGGCGTCTCTCACAATATGTTGATAAACACTTTTGTTTCATACATATACCATCATTTATGTTAATTAAGATTATATATTTCAATCATGATTTCAATGTTAAAACAAAAGGAGAAGCTAGTAGTGTCAACTTCGCCTTACTAGCTTCGGCTACAGGGAATGTTCCCAGCTTACCGACTCTAGAGTCTCGGGTCGGTGTGTGATCTGTACCGCACCTTGTTCCTATTGCACATTACACACCGCCGCACGCTAGGTAGCCTGCCGGTTGCAATGTTTGCCGTCATTTTATACATTGTAGGGTGTTACCAAGATTTCCGGAAACGTCACTCAGCAAGCCGACGTGTTATCCCAAATATGACCTAAATATTCAGTTTCCACATGTCTGTATACGAGATATCCCCAAAACAAGCAATTCTGCTAAAGACATGCTTTCATTTAAAATCTGAAATGTTCTGTGTTGATGTGGGTAATTGTTATGTGTAACGTGCCCCGCCAGACAAAGAACTGAGCAATCTGAAACAAAGCAGTTTTATATACGAAAAGCCTCCACAATGATATCCCCTGGTGTCATATTACCGGCTTATCGCAGATGTTTTATTGGTTCAGTTGCACAGAGCAATGAGCTGAAGCCAAGCTTGCACAAATATTAAAAATTTCAACAAGAATTATTGGAAGCAATGTTTACACTCAGAAGACCGGAATACGGACTATTGCGTCACAAGATTAATGCTTAGTGAAGCATGGCCGGGCACTGTGGCCAAGCAAATCATCATACGGCAATATGCCATACTCTATCTATTATGGAAACAAAAAGGAAAATAGAACATGACAATTCTACAGTACAATATAATATGATAAAGTACAGTTGACGTTTGTTTAGATACTTCTCGGCGTGTCGCGTGACTGACAGGAATTATCGCCGATCGTGCGGCCATGTTTGTGCCGAGAGATGAGTAAGCCTATCAACCCAGTATGTACATTGTACAATGTACCCTTGCAGCAGCACAAACACTGGACAGGATATTTGATTCTGAGAAATTGGAAATAAAATTAATGGCAACGCTACAGACAAAGAAAATAGCTCATTCCTGTACTTTATTAGGTTTTACGCCCGTACTCCGAAGTCGCATTTTCAATTTAGTTTGAGCGTTGTATGTGTTAACCTTGATAAACGCTTCATGTAAGGATGTTTCACTCATTAGCTAGAGCCTAATGGACTTAAACTACCGCGCAGTTGTAGACGCATTACCCACTGCGCATGACTTACAATGTTAGACATGCTAGGTGTGCATGTCGACAACATGAAACATTCACGACCCCAGTATTCAATTAATGTAAGTATTAGAACTTCATAGAACGTGTATTTCAACTGGTATTAACCGTAATCTAAAGTTGTATGTAGTACTATCTAATTAACTCTAACTTAAGTGTACGTTACGTAAGAGCTTGAAATAGAAATATCATCACTGATGATATAAAATGCCATTTCGTTCTGTTACGGAATGTTACCTCTTTAATTATTTTACTATTATCATAATTATGTATATTTTTAAATGATTATATGTACATTACCTAATATAATAGTGAATATATATGTTTTTCTGAAACACATAACTATTCTAATGATTAAAACAAAGGCTGACTAGCACATGTTAAACAATGTACAAACGTTGATTGTATTGCCTGTCTACATTGTATCTGTACCACTCTATAACTTTATATATACTGTACACATTCATCACATAATGTACTGTGTTATCCAGTGAACATACCCATGTCATATTTGTTTGCGTATTAACCCATGTAATATGACCTATCAGCCCTGTGATTGGTTGTAAGTTTCAA